>JAPDVR010000001.1:70908479-70933479 GCA_026230005.1 Gila orcuttii | reverse complement strand
AAAAACGGCAAGATATGCAGC
This sequence comes from Gila orcuttii, assembly GCA_026230005.1. Classification (NCBI taxonomy): domain Eukaryota; kingdom Metazoa; phylum Chordata; class Actinopteri; order Cypriniformes; family Leuciscidae; genus Gila; species Gila orcuttii. The sequence continues at coordinate 70,933,458 of JAPDVR010000001.1, read as the reverse complement.
TACTGCGTGAATAGACATGAATCCTGTAGCAGATCTAGGCAGGTGGAGCTGGGGAGGTGGAGGAGCTCAGAGGAACTCAAACACTGAAACGGACTATTTAAATTTGAGAAAGCTTCTCATTGGCTGCAGGATCAGCAGAGCCGATCAGCTTGTGCCATGCGGTAATGATGTGATTGCATGTAAAACACGCCCTCTAGTGACTGAACCAGGTATTTCTTTAAAACTATAGTCCCTTTGATTGGGAAAATGTTCATATTAAGATATCTAAAGAATATTAGCTTTTATCAGTCTTAATAGCGGAAAATTTCAATATATGGGGCAAATTCACTATTTAATCTTATTCAGACTTACGGTTTTCACTAAACAGATGATCAAAACTATGGAAAATCCCATAGACTTTCTTTGAAGGCGCCAAAACTTTTATACAGTAACTAGCAACTAGCTTAGGACATGTTAAAACATGTTAGACCCACGCTAAATTATGTTAGCAACATGTTAAATCATGCTATCGATGTGCTCATTCATTTTAGCAACATGCTAAAAAATATTAGCAATATGTCAGCAATTGGTAAGACATGTTAGTAACATGTTAAATCATGTTAGTAATGTGTTAAAACATGTTACCACCAAGTTAAATCATACTAGCAACGTACTAAGTAATGCTAGCAATGTATTAAATTGTTATACTATGCTATCAATCTGATAAAACACTATCAACATGCTTAATCGTGGTAGCAATGTGTTTAAACATGCAAGTACATGATAAATCGTTAGCAATTGATAAGACATGTTAGTAACATGTTAATTCATGCTTGCAGTGTGTAAAAACATGCTACAAACATGTTAGCAAAATGCAAAATAATGCTAAGACATGCTAACAACATGATCAAACTGGCTAGTATCATGATTAAACATGCTAAGAAGCTTATTAACTTTTAGACAAGGCTTTGTCAAGCCAACATGTAGCTTTATTTCTCTCTAACACTACATTACGTTTGTTTCACATGTGCACACGCAGACCCGGATGACTTCCTGCAGAAACAGCGTCTGGCTCTGGAGAGTCAGTGTGTGTCTGAACACCTGCACGAGTGGATCGATCTGATCTTCGGATATAAGCAGAAGGGCAGCGAGGCCGTGGCCAGCCATAACGGTAAAATAACACCGATATAATACAATATGAAGGATTAGTATATTATTCATGTTATTTTATGTCTGCTATATTACAGTTTTCCACCCGTTAACATATGAGGGAGGAGTTGACTGCGATAGGTAACCTCAATAAATTAAAATCTCTCTCTCTCTAATTAACCCTTGTGCGACTTTATGGACATCTTTTTTTTTGTTTTTTGTTGTTGATTATTTTGCCTGTGTTAATGCCAACTGCATATATTTTGGCACAGGTGTGTATTTTTATTGGAATTTTACTATTTCCTTTAAAAAATCTATTTTGTACTAGATACACAAAATAGTTCCTCTCAGGACCTTAAGGACAGAAATGTCCCCATTGAAACCCTTTGTTTCAAGAGTTTTTTCTTCTGGGGCTTTTATTCTGTTAGCAAGGCTTCAAAATAAAAATCTTCCATTTTCTCAGGTTTGGCCTGTAAAGCAAATACTCGCTTTATTCCTGTTTTCTGCTTCTGTATATTATAGAGCCAATTGGATAAATTATGCAGCTATAAGTGTGTGTGCGTGTGCATGTGTGTGTGTGTGTGTGTGTGTGTTGGTATGGATGTCAGTGTGGTTTAAAATCCCAAATCCAACCACTCTTTCTCATTTTTTGAGATATCACCCTCAAATTTGGAACACGACTTGTTTAGATTCATGGCTTTTTTTCTTCTTTTTTTGCAGTTTTAGAGTTCAACATGTTTCATAAAATATATATTTTATATAAAATGATGTTCATAAATAATTTTCATAAACTTAAACCTCTACTTTTTTGGTTTCACTTTTTAACTTCTTTTTTTACTTCAACAATAATCTGCCACGGGTCTTCTTTAAAATGAGACCAAACGTAAGTATGTGCTCCCAAGCGAGTTTTTTTGACACGTTTTTGTCCACTATGGACCTTAGTGTAACTTTTTTAAATTGATGCACAAGGGTTAAATAGCTCATCGTTTTGAATTTTCTTTGTGTTTTGTATTTGTCAGTGTACATTTTGTCAGTGTGTATGTGTGTGTTTCTGCAGTATTGAGGACCCGGATCAGAAAATAGCCATGCTAACTCAGATACTGGAGTTTGGCCAGACGCCACGACAGCTCTTCATCACTCCTCATCCTCAGAGGATCACTCCTCGCTTCCACAACCTGTCAGCGACCGTCAGTCTCAGCAGCTGCGAGCTCTCGCCGGGTACATCTCATCTTATCTCATAAAGAAGGGATGACACTTGGTGACTTCTGTCGCATTAGCTATGTGAACATCATGTGAAAATCATGGACACGATTCGGATATGTTAAAGGGTGGGGTGGTGGGGGTGGGGGGGTAACACTTTGGTACTCTATCTTTGTGGTCTAAAATGACTGACATAGGAAATGCATGACAAATACGAAAAAAATACGATAACTCAGAGAATCTTTTGTTGGTGCGAACTACAAATTCTTATGCTACAGTAAAACACTGTTCACTTTCAGAAGCTGTAGGGATGTTTTCTTGTCACAAAAAGAATGTGAAACACGCATGTAGGTTATATAATTTTAAATATATTCTAAAGATAATTTAAGTTTATTTTGCACACTTTGAGCATTATCGTATCGCATATCGAATATCACATTATTTAATATAGCATTTTTCTTCAATATCGTGCAGCCCTAATCATAATGCAAAACCTGATACTTATCTAACAGAAAAATATCTAAACCTTGACAAAAGGTAGTATTTTAGAATTTCTAAATGTAAATCAAAATGCAAAACCTAATAAAAGTAATAAATGATGTCTAAAAAATCAACAACTAGCGAATCCTAAAGCCTCTCTGTGTATTTATAGGGAGATACACACTATGACATGCGCCTCCTGGCACTATTCTCACTTAATAAATGTATTTTAAAGGCCTTCACTCTGTTTTAATCTGAAATACAGTGTCTCCTAGTATGGACTCGTTTGAGGACCTGACTGAGGAGAGTAGGAAAATGGCCTGGAGCAACATGAACAAACTTGTATTGCAGTCTTGCCACAAAATACACAAGGAGTGAGTATCTGTTGGTGTAGTTGTGTGTGTTTGAGCACAGATGGTTAGCGAGAGCAGTTCTGACGCTGGTGTTGTGCTTCTGCAGGGCAGTAACAGGCATTGCTGTGACCCTCAGTGGAGATGCCATCTTCTCCACTTCTCAAGGTCAGGAATCCCTCCGTTATTTAGTCTCAAGTCAGTGACAGGCTGCCATAAAATCATCTGAGATTGATTTTTCAGAACTGTAATATAATGTTTGCACAATGCTAACATGTTCCTCATGTTTATAGAATAAATTAGCACATTGTTAGCATGTTATTAACATGATTTAACACATTGTTAATGTTTCTAGCATGACTTTGCACATTGTTAACATGAATTAGCACATTGCTAACATATTGCTAGCATGGATTAACACATTTGTAGCATGTTGCTAGCATGATGTAGCACATTGTTAACATGCTTTCAGCGTTGTGAGCATTAATTAGCACATTGTTAGCATGTTTCAGCATATTAACATGTTTTAGCACATTGTTAACATGTTTTTGGCATTACTTTGCACATTGTTAACATGTGTAACATGTATTAGCAATAAATTAGCACATTGCTAATATGTCTACCATGAACTAACACATATTTTATCCTCATGTAGACTCTACACTAAAGATGTTCTCCAGAGAGAATGGCCTGCAAAGAAGCGTGTCCTTCTCCAACATGGTAAGCTCTTTAGCGAAGACGCCCCAAAAAGTATTTGGACACATAAGCTACACTTAAAAATTAATCTTGTTTAATTGCATTAGACGCGCTCATACAATTTTTTCACCCAATGGTTTTCAAGTACAGTTTTTGAACCGTGAAAACAGCTTTTTGAGACTCTCCCAAGCTGCTAAATTTGAAAAGCTGTTGTACGCGTTAAAACGGAGGTATTCTGAAATTACACGTTTAATCACGTGATGCATATTGAACCTATATATCTATGGTTGTATCGGAATTGTTGTGACTGCTATTCACTTTCGTAGTGTCATTAAAGTTAAATGATATTTTGTGAAATTAATAGTTTACATTCGGAACCAACGCTGCTGAAAAGTGTGTGGGAACTAATGCACTGTATTCTTAGGCTGCTGTCACTTTAAGACTGAATGCATGGATCAGAAATAGCCTAGTCAGGTGAACCATCTAGAACGGGTTCGAAAAAGTTGGCGTTTTTAGCCCTTATGGTTCAGAAGTGATTATCACGAATGTAAGTGCAACTTCGGACAGTTGGTGGCGCTAGAGGGAATGATTTAGAGACTTCAAACTTGCTGTGGTTATGCATGGATCAATATAACCTGAAACGCATCCAATTTTTTTCCCAACTTTTTATTTTCTCTTAAAGGGATCCTTGATTTTGATTTCGCTTTTCTAACTTTAGCTAGTGTGTAATGTTGCTGTTTGAGCATAAACAACATCTGCAAAGTTACGACGCTCAAAGTTCAAAGCAAAGGAAGATATTTACTTTTACAGAAATCACTTTTTAAGGACTACAACAAACGGCTGGTAGGAAGTACACAAGCTTCCTCCCGGGATAGTGACATCACTAACCCCAACATTTACATAAACTCCGCCTCCGGGAACACGCAACAAAGGGCGTTAGGCCCTGATGGGCTGCTTTAGAGAAGAGGAAGAGTTGTTGCCGGTGTTTTTTACACTCCAGAAAAAGTTTTCCTAAGGCTGACGAACTTAGAGAGGTTAAAGTTTATTTTAAACTGTTCCTGAAAAATATAACCTCAACCGCTTCACATTTTACGGAGAACAGCTTCCAGAAGAGAGTTCAATGCAGGCTATACGCTCAAAAGCTTTTCCTGAAAGACGGAGCCATTCCCATTTTTTGGGACAATATGTTGTTTATGGATCACAACTTGTAAGCATGTCTTATTATTTGTAGTTGTTTTCTATTAACAGTTCCAATTATAAGCGTTATGTAGTTGCTGTGATAGCTATGATGTAAATGAAGGGCAAAGCTTAGCCTGCTAACTAACATTACAGTATTGATGTAGTAGTATATGTGAAAAATAATGCGATTTTAAACAATCAAGCATGAAAACATATTCTAGTACACCCCAAAAAAACAAAATCAAGTCTTCATAAAAGGCCATAATAGGACATATTCACTGCCTTTATGAGAATGCTTGGACTTTTAAATGTAAGTGTGGCAAATGCTTTCTGGAGCCCCTGTACACAACAGCCACATTAATAAAAGCTTATTTGAGCTCTACCTAAAACACACTCTTGAAATGTGACTGAAGGCGCTGTCCTCCTGTCTGATGCTGCCGGATGATGAGATCGTCGTGTGCTCGTCCTGGGACAATAATGTGTAAGATTTATACAGTGACCACAATCATATCCCTGTAGTTCTTAAGTCAATTTAACACATTTTTTCCACTTTATCTACTCTTGGATCCCTGTCTTGTGTGCTCTAGGTATTTTTACTCAATAGCGTATGGAAGAAGACAGGAGACTTTGATGGGTCATGATGATGCAGTTAGTCATATTTGCTGGAAGGACGACAAACTTTACACGGCATCCTGGGACTCGACTGTGAAGGTCCTCTCATTCAGTTCTGCCAAGTTTTCTTTCTTGCATAACATTTAAGGATGACTAAACCTGTTTACTTGGTATTTGGATCAAAGCGTCTGCTTAATGAATAAATGCAAATTTCAGGAACATCTTCAGAAACATATAGTTGCATATTCGGTAACACTTTACTTAAACCTTAATATATAATGCATTATAAAAGTATTTTAGTGCATTGATTATGCCTTGTGATAAACCTTATTATGCATTTTGTGGTCTCATGAATAATTGTAACCACAGTTATAATACATTATAATACTTATATATTTATAGAACACACTTTTAGAAAGTATAATGCATTAAAACACATGACAAACAACCAATTTCAGATTGAGCTGAACACAAAAAGGCATCAGTTAAGAGTTTCAGACCAACTGCAACAATGAGTAATTAAAGACATTTTAGATTATTTCAGGCAGAACAGATGAAGATATCTGAATATAATCACTAGTAATATGATTTAATTGCTCATAACTTTTGACCAGTTGGTGGCGCTGTTACGATGATTGGTGTCCTTTTTCTCTGTGTGACTCAAGGAATCAATCAAGTTTTATTAAAATAGGCTAAACTAATCAAAAGCTATGAGAATTTATATTTTTGTTGTCTCTATTTTTCGAGTATTCAGTGCATGATGCCGATGACACAGCAAGTTTCGTAAAAAATATGCTAATATATTCATAAAATACAGCATTTTACGGCAAAATTCAAGATGACCGACAGCAAATGGTCAATATGGGAAAATTGGGTAATGTTCGGCTCAATAATCTGCACTGAATCAAAAGAGAGTTTTATGATTTTTGGGCAAACCGTTGGGCAGTTATAAGCAAAAATAGCCAATTTTCATATCTTCTGACCGTCTAATCCGTTTGCACATTATTGGAAAACATTTGGGTCTATCAAAAAGCTTTTAATATGTTTTTGCCAGCGTGGCCTGAAGATGATCTGAGCCAATTTTGGTGAAAATTGGACAAATGTTGTTTCCAGCCCTTCTGGTTTAAAAGTTATTATCACAAACGTAAGTGCAACTTTGGACAGTTGGTGGCGCTAGAGGGAATGAGTTAGAGACTCCACATTTGGTGTGGTTCGTGTTCAGACTGTCCTCTGTTTGTGTACCAAATTTCATATTTTATATGTATATATAATAATAATATGTATAAATATATATACAGTATATACATGCAAATATTTATTAAACATATACATGCAAATGTGTGTACTTATTTGTATATATATACAAAATAATTAAACACCGTACACACATATATTATGTAAACACAAACTTTATTTTGGATGCGATTAATCGTTGCCCAGCACCATTATAATGCATTTGAACTTTGGTTACAACTATTTATGAAATGTATAATGCATCATAACACGTTAGTAAAACGTTACCACATATTCCAACTAATGTACTTTTCTCTCCATACGGTTATAATAAGTGTTGACGGTCTGTGTTCTCTGTTTTCCTCCCACAGATCTGGAAGTGTGTAGCAGCCGACGTGTCCAGTAATAAACGCAGCGGGTTCGATCCGCTCGCTGAGTTTGAGCACGAGGCCGGGGTGTGTGTGACCAATCTCCAAAAACTGCAACACACACACACACTATTTTTACTTTTCAGAAAGCTGTGCAACAGTACGGATAGAACGTCTCGGTAACACTTTAAAGGTTCATTAGTTAACATGAACAATACTTCTTCAGCATTTATTAATCTTAGTTCATATTCATTTCAACATTTAATAATACGTTATTGAAATCTAGGGGGTATTTGTTAACATTAGTTAATGCACTGTGAACAAACAATGAACAGCTGTATTTTTATTAAAGGGATAGTTCACCCAAAAATGTAAATTCTGTCAGTATTTACTCTCCCTCATGTTGTTCCAACCCCGTAAGACCTTCGTTCATCTTCAGAACACAAATTAAGATATTTTTGATTAAATCTGAGAGCTGGATCACTCCTCCATAGGCTTCTAAGGGATTGACACTGCCAGCCCCGAAAAGTTATTAAAGACATCGTTAAAATAGTCCAAGTGACTACAGTGGCTCAATCTTAAGTTTATCAAGCGACGAGAATACTTTTTGTGCGCAAAAACAAACCAAAATAACGACTTTATTTCAACTATTCATTTCCTTCTCTGTGGGCCTCGAGTGAGTTCACTAGTGTAACAGCGCAGCGCTTCTGTGTTGTATGTCACACGTAGGCTCACTATTGCCCGACGCTGGTCATGTGTGTGATGCGTGTGACGTACAACACAGAAGCGCTGCGCTGTTACACTAGTGAACTGACTCGAGGCCCACAGAGAAGGAAATGAATAGTTGAAATGAAGTCGTTATTTATTTATTTTTTGCGCACAAAAAGTATTTTCGTCGCTTGATAAACTTAAGATTGAGCCACTGTAGTCACTTGGACTATTTTAACGATGTCTTTAATAACTTTTCGGGGCCGGCAAGTTTCAATCCTTTAGAAGCCTATGGAGGAGTGATCCAGCTCTCAGATTTAATCAAAAATATCTTAATTTGTGTTCCGAAGATGAACGAAGGTCTTACGGGGTTGAACAACATGAGGGAGAGTAATTACTGACAGCATTTACATTTTTGGGTGAACTATCCCTTTAACTAATATTATCAAAGATTAATAAATACTGTAACAAATGTATTGCTCTTGTTATTTTACATTAACTAATGAACCTTATTGTAAAGTGTTACCAAAGTCTCTGAACCCGTTATTTACACTGTGAGATTTTATTGAATCCTTTAAGATAATTTCTTGACCGATCGTATGATGTGACTGGACAATAGCCGTGATTAAAGATCCCAGCGGTTGAGAAATCATCAAAGTTTGAAGTTGTTTGATAAAACGGCTCAAACTGAAAGAATAAGAGTGATCTACATTATTATATTTCTCTATATGAAGCATAGACTTTACTCAAGCTACAAGAATACAAACCTAATGCTGAAAATCGCACAATATTTCAGCTTCGCTACACTAAGTAAATTTATTCTGTTTATTAACTTTGATTTGGGGCAAATATGACGTAATGATAACACCATTTTGCCCCTATATTACGACTATAGATCCCAGAAGTTTGTCCATATCATGGCACTGGGTTTAAGTCAGATTTTCTGTTCTTTATTAATATCAGAGAAAAGATGTTCTTTAAAAATATTGATTGGTTGAGCTTGATGAATGCTCTGTAAAGTCTTCCCATCATGCTGATGTTATATAAATTGTCACATGCCACAGTTTTAGAAAAGGTCAGATTTTTAATAGTGTAAGTCATGCAGTGTTTCACACAAAATTAAGTGATTAGAATTTAAAATATAATAATTCAAAAATTAGTACACTTATGCACTCAACAGTGTAGTGTATGAACTTTATAAAGCTGTGACAGTCGAGTGCATGAAGTGTCCAACATTCCACACAGTTTTTTTGTGTTTTTTTTTTTTTAGTATTTAAACTAGGGATGCACCGATATGAACATTTTGGCCGATAACCGATAATTCTTTATATCTGAAAGCCGATAACCGATATATTTGCCGATAAATCTAAATCAAGTTTTTATATAATTTCTGAGAGCCTGATTACCAAAACAAAAGTCTCACGATTAAAATCCATGTCTCAAGCACACAATCATAATGATGTTCTCATGATAATTTTATGTAGCCGATATGACAGACTTGCGCTGCATATGTTGCACTTTACTGTATTTTCCTTTTTTTAAAGTGATTCCAATCAAAAGCAATTCAAAAGCATCATGTAGAACAGTGCGCATTTGAAGTGTCTCAGCTGATGGAAATGATACATTATTTATCAGCTTTAATATATCGGACAAATTTTCTTATCGGTCGATACCGATATGATGGATGATATATCGTGCATCACTATTTAAAGTGCACTATTCCTATTAGGAATTTTTTCCTATTAGGAGTTTTTGTGAACACACTACTCACATTATTGATACTACTAAAAAGCATAGAACAGTGCATAAGTATGTGAATTGGGACGCTCGTTTTGTTCTCCTGTTTTTAATCTATAAAAAAAAATGCCTTTATATTATTTTGTGTTCTGAAATGTTAACTTTTATCTAATGTTGTTGTGTGTATGTACACACGTGTGCGCAGGTCAACTCTTTAGACCTCAGCCCTGCTGGAACACTGATGGCCACGGGCACTAAAGAGGGAACTCTCACTGTGTGGGACCTGACCAGTCCTGTGCCACTCAACCAGCTCACCTGCCATACTGGGAGGATCCACCAGCTGGCCTTCAGTCCTGGTGAGTGTGTGTGTGTGTGTGTGTGCGCCTGAGTGAGTGTGTGTGAGGGAGTGAGTGAGTGAGTGCGTGTGAGTGTGAGGGAGTGCGTGTGAGGGAGTGAGTGTGCGAGTGAGTGAGTGTGTGAGGGAGTGAGTGAGTGTGTGTGAGGGAGTGAGTAAGTGAGTGTGTGTGAGGGAGTGAGTGTGTGAGTGAGTGAGTGCGTGTGAGAGTGAGTGCGTGTGAGGGAGTGCGTGTGAGGGAGTGAGTGTGCGAGTGAGTGTGTGCGAGTGAGTGTGCAAGTGAGTTTGCGAGTGAGTGTGCGAGTGAGTGTGCGAGTGAGTGAGTGTGTGAGGGAGTGAGAGTGTGTGTGAGGGAGTGAGTGTGTGTGAGGGAGTGAGTGTGAGAGTGAGTGTGCGAGGGAGTGAGTGCGTGTGAGGGAGTGAGTGCGTGTGAGGGAGTGAGTGTGCGAGTGTTATTAGTTATTAGCGAGTGAGGGAGTGAGTGTGCGAGTGAGTGAGTGTGCGAGTGATTGAGTGCGTGTGAGGGAGTGAGTGTGCGAGTGAGTGAGTGCGTGTGAGGGAGTGAGTGTGCGTGTGAGTGAGTGCGTGTGAGGGAGTGTGCGAGTGAGGGAGTGCGTGTGAGGGAGGGAGTGTGCGAGTGAGTGAGTGAGTGAGTGTGAGGGAGTGAGTGTGCGAGTGAGTGAGTGCGTGTGAGGGAGTGAGTGTGCGAGTGATTGAGTGCGTGTGAGGGAGTGAGTGTGCTAATGAGTGAGTGCGTGTGAGGGAGTGCGTGTGAGTGAGTGCGTGTGAGGGAGTGTGGGAGTGAGGGAGTGAGTGTGCGGGTGAGTGAGTGCTTGTGAGGGAGTGAGTGTGCGAGTGAGGGAGTGAGTGTGCGAGTGAGTGAGTGCGTGTGAGGGAGTGAGTGTGCAAGTGAGTGCGTGTGACGGAGTGCATGTGTGAGTGAGTGTGCGTGTGAGTGAGTGCGTGTGAGGGAGTGTGCGAGTGAGTGAGTGCGTGTGAGAGTGAGTGAGTGCGTGTGAGTGAGTGAGTGTGCGAGTGAGTGAGTGCGTGTGAGGGAGTGAGTGCGTGTGAGGGAATGCATGTGCGAGTGAGGGAGGGAGTGAGTGTGCGAGTGAGTGAGTGCGTGTGCGAGTGAGTGAGTTCGTGTGAGAGTGAGAGAGTGCGTGTGAGGGAGTGAGTGCGTGTGAGGGAGTGCATGTGCGAGTGAGGGAGTGAGTGAGTGCGTGTGCGAGTGAGTGAGTGCGTGTGAGGGAGTGAGTGCGTGTGAGGGAGTGAGTGTGCGAGTGAATCAGTGCGTGTGAGGGAGTGAGTGTGTGAGTGAGTGAGGGAGGGAGTGTGCGAGTGAGTGTGCATGTGAGTGAGTGAGTGCGTGTGCGAGTGAGTGAGTGCGTGTGAGGGAGTGAGTACGTGTGAGGGAGTGAGTGTGCGAGTGAATCAGTGCGTGTGAGGGAGTGAGTGTGTGAGTGAGTGCGTGTGAGGGAGTGCGTGTGCGAGTGAGAGTGCGTGTGAGTGAGTGCGTGAGTGAGGGAGGGAGTGTGCGAGTGAGTGTGCATGTGAGGGAGGGAGGGAGTGTGCGAGTGAGTGAGTGCATGTGAGGGAGTGCGAGTGAGTGAGTGTGCGAGTGAGTGAGTGAGTGCTTGTGTGTGTGTCTTGTGTGGTTTCACACTCTGTGTGTGTGTGTGTGTTCAGACAGCAGGCATATCTTGAGTGTTGGCGAGGACTCGTGTTTGGCGGTGACAGATGTGCAGACAGGAATGCTCATCGCTACTGTACGCGCCGAGCAGGAGCAGAGGTGACCAGAATACACACTAGAGCTGTGTCCCAAATAAAACACAGACGTGGATGTTTATATTGAAGAAAAATTTGTTATTTATATATAAAAGTCTCGGGTCGAGGAGTTGTGTAACTTGTGTTGTTCCTGTAGGTGCTTCTGCTGGGATGGAAACACTGTGTTGTCTGGAGGGACGTCAGGAGATCTCAGTGTGTGGAACCTCCTCAGCAGTAAAGTCATCCACAAGATCCCTGCTGCTCACTCAGGTAAACACACACACACTCACACAAACAAACAAACACACAAACACACACCTGAAAGTCATCCACAAGATCCCTGCTACTCACTCAGGTAAACACACACACGCACCTGAAAGTCATCCACAAGATCCCTGCTGCTCACTCAGGTAAACACACACACACACTCACACAAACAAACAAACACACAAACACACACCTGAAAGTCATCCACAAGATCCCTGCTGCTCACTCAGGTAAACACACACACGCACCTGAAAGTCATCCACAAGATCCCTGCTGCTCACTCAGGTAAACACACACACGCACCTGAAAGTCATCCACAAGATCCCTGCTGCTCACTCAGGTAAACACACACACACACACACTCACACAAACAAACAAACACACACCTGAAAGTCATCCACAAGATCCCTGCTGCTCACTCAGGTAAACACACACACAAACACACACCTGAAAGTCATCCACAAGATCCCTGCCGCTCACTCAGGTAAACACACACACACACACGTTCTAGAGTGCAGCGCTCTGTGTAGAGAATGTTCTAGAGTGCAGCGCCCTGTGTAGGGAACGTTCTAGAGTGCAGCTCTCTGTGTAGGGAACGTTCTAGAGTGCAGCTCTCTGTGTAGAGAATGTTTTAGAGTGCAACGCCCTGTGTAGAGAACGTTCTAGAGTGCAGCGCTCTGTGTAGGGAACGTTCTAGAGTGCAGCTCTCTGTGTAGAGAACGTTCTAGAGTGCAGCGCTCTGTGTAGAGAACGTTCTAGAGTGCAGCGCTCTGTGTAGAGAACGTTCTAGAGTGCAGCGCCCTGTGTAGAGAATGTTCTAGAGTGCAGCGCTCTGTGTATAGAATGTTCTAGAGTGCAGCGCTCTGTGTATAGAATGTTCTAGAGTGCAGCGCTCTGTGTAGAGAATGTTCTAGAGTGCAGCGCTCTGTGTAGAGAATGTTTTAGAGTGCAGCGCCCTGTGTAGGGAACGTTCTAGAGTGCAGTTCTCTGTGTAGGGAACGTTCTAGAGTGCAGCTTTCTGTGTAGGGAACGTTCTAGAGTGCAGCTCTCTGTGTAGAGAATGTTTTAGAGTGCAACGCCCTGTGTAGAGAACGTTCTAGAGTGCAGCGCTCTGTGTAGGAAACGTTCTAGAGTGCAGCTCTCTGTGTAGAGTGCAGCGCCCTGTGTAGAGAATGTTCTAGAGTGCAGCGCTCTGTGTATAGAATGTTCTAGAGTGCAGCGCTCTGTGTAGAGAATGTTCTAGAGTGCAGCGCTCTGTGTAGAGAACGTTCTAGAGTGCAGCGCTCTGTGTAGAGAATGTTTTAGAGTGCAACGCCCTGTGTAGAGAACGTTCTAGAGTGCAGCGCTCTGTGTAGGGAACGTTCTAGAGTGCAGCTCTCTGTGTAGAGAACGTTCTAGAGTGCAGCGCTCTGTGTAGAGAACGTTCTAGAGTGCAGCGCTCTGTGTAGAGAACGTTCTAGAGTGCAGCGCACTGTGTAGAGAATGTTCTAGAGTGCAGCGCTCTGTGTATAGAATGTTCTAGAGTGCAGCGCTTTGTGTAGAGAATGTTCTAGAGTGCAGCGCTCTGTGTAGAGAATGTTTTAGAGTGCAGCGCCCTGTGTAGGGAACGTTCTAGAGTGCAGTTCTCTGTGTAGGGAACGTTCTAGAGTGCAGCTCTCTGTGTAGGGAACGTTCTAGAGTGCAGCTCTCTGTGTAGAGAATGTTCTATAGTGCAGCGCTCTGTGTAGGGAACGTTCTAGAGTGCAGCTCTCTGTGTTGAGAATGTTCTAGAGTGCAGCGCTCTGTGCAGCGCCCTGTGTAGAGAATGTTCCAGAGTGCAGCGCCCTGTGTAGAGAACGTTCTAGAGTGCAGCTCTCTGTGTAGAGTGCAGCGCCCTGTGTAGAGAATGTTCTAGAGTGCAGCGCTCTGTGTAGAGAATGTTCTAGAGTGCAGCGCTCTGTGTAGAGAATGTTCTAGAGTGCAGCGCTCTGTGTAGGGAACGTTCTAGAGTGCAGTTCTCTGTGTAGGGAACGTTCTAGAGTGCAGCTTTCTGTGTAGGGAACGTTCTAGAGTGCAGCTCTCTGTGTAGAGAATGTTTTAGAGTGCAACGCCCTGTGTAGAGAACGTTCTAGAGTGCAGCGCTCTGTGTAGGAAACGTTCTAGAGTGCAGCTCTCTGTGTAGAGTGCAGCGCCCTGTGTAGAGAATGTTCTAGAGTGCAGCGCTCTGTGTATAGAATGTTCTAGAGTGCAGCGCTCTGTGTAGAGAATGTTCTAGAGTGCAGCGCTCTGTGTAGAGAACGTTCTAGAGTGCAGCGCTCTGTGTAGAGAATGTTTTAGAGTGCAACGCCCTGTGTAGAGAACGTTCTAGAGTGCAGCGCTCTGTGTAGGGAACGTTCTAGAGTGCAGCTCTCTGTGTAGAGAACGTTCTAGAGTGCAGCGCTCTGTGTAGAGAACGTTCTAGAGTGCAGCGCTCTGTGTAGAGAACGTTCTAGAGTGCAGCGCACTGTGTAGAGAATGTTCTAGAGTGCAGCGCTCTGTGTATAGAATGTTCTAGAGTGCAGCGCTTTGTGTAGAGAATGTTCTAGAGTGCAGCGCTCTGTGTAGAGAATGTTTTAGAGTGCAGCGCCCTGTGTAGGGAACGTTCTAGAGTGCAGTTCTCTGTGTAGGGAACGTTCTAGAGTGCAGCTCTCTGTGTAGGGAACGTTCTAGAGTGCAGCTCTCTGTGTAGAGAATGTTCTATAGTGCAGCGCTCTGTGTAGGGAACGTTCTAGAGTGCAGCTCTCTGTGTTGAGAATGTTCTAGAGTGCAGCGCTCTGTGCAGCGCCCTGTGTAGAGAATGTTCCAGAGTGCAGCGCCCTGTGTAGAGAACGTTCTAGAGTGCAGCTCTCTGTGTAGAGTGCAGCGCCCTGTGTAGAGAATGTTCTAGAGTGCAGCGCTCTGTGTAGAGAATGTTCTAGAGTGCAGCGCTCTGTGTAGAGAATGTTCTAGAGTGCAGCGCTCTGTGTAGAGAATGTTCTAGAGTGCAGCGCTCTGTGCAGCGCCCTGTGTAGAGAATGTTCCAGAGTGCAGCGCCCTGTGTAGAGAATGTTCTAGAGTGCAGCGCTCTGTGTAGAGAATGTTCTAGAGTGCAGCGCTCTGTGTAGAGAATGTTCTAGAGTGCAGTGCTCTGTGTAGAGAATGTTCTAGAGTGCAGCGCCCTGTGTAGAGAATGTTCTAGAGTGCAGCGCTCTGTGCAGCGCCCTGTGTAGAGAATGTATAGTGATGATGCCTGTGTAGTGATGATGCTTGTGTAGTGAACGTGTAGTGATGATGCTTGTGTAGTGAACGTGTAGTGATGATGCTTGTGTAGTGAACGTGTAGTGATGATGCTTGTGTAGTGAACATGTAGTGATGATGCTTGTGTAGTGATGATGCTTGTGTAGTGAACGTGTAGTGATGATGCTTGTGTAGTGAACGTGTAGTGATGATGCTTGTGTAGTGAACGTGTAGTGATGATGCTTGTGTAGTGAACATGTAGTGATGATGCTTGTGTAGTGAACGTGTAGTGATGATGCTTGTGTAATGAACGTGTAGTGATGATGCTTGTGTAGAGAACGTGTAGTGATGATGCTTGTGTAGTGAACGTGTAGTGATGATGCTTGTGTAGTGAACGTGTAGTGATGATGCTTGTGTAGTGAACATGTAGTGATGATGCTTGTGTA
The DNA here is from genome assembly GCA_026230005.1 of Gila orcuttii. Lineage (NCBI taxonomy): Eukaryota > Metazoa > Chordata > Actinopteri > Cypriniformes > Leuciscidae > Gila > Gila orcuttii. Next base: position 70,917,698 of record JAPDVR010000001.1, on the reverse strand, counting down.
GTGAAAGTGTAGTGATGATGCTTGTGTAGAGAACGTGTAGGTAGCATGTGTAGTGATGATGCTTGTGTAGTGAACGTGTAGGTAGCATCATGTATAGTGATGATGCCTGTGTAGTGATGATGCTTGTGTAGTGAACGTGTAGTGATGATGCTTGTGTAGTGAACGTGTAGTGATGATGCTTGTGTAGTGAACGTGTAGTGATGATGCTTGTGTAGTGAACATGTAGTGATGATGCTTGTGTAGTGATGATGCTTGTGTAGTGAACGTGTAGTGATGATGCTTGTGTAGTGAACGTGTAGTGATGATGCTTGTGTAGTGAACGTAGTGATGATGCTTGTGTAGTGAACGTGTAGTGATGATGCTTGTGTAGTGAACGTGTAGTGATGATGCTTGTGTAGTGAACGTGTAGTGATGATGCTTGTGTAGAGAACGTGTAGTGATGATGCTTGTGTAGTGAACGTGTAGTGATGATGCTTGTGTAGTGAACATGTAGTGATGATGCTTGTGTAGAGAACGTGTAGGTAGCATGTGTAGTGATGATGCTTGTGTAGTGAACGTGTAGGTAGCATCATGTATAGTGATGATGCCTGTGTAGTGATGATGCTTGTGTAGTGAACGTGTAGTGATGATGCTTGTGTAGTGAACGTGTAGTGATGATGCTTGTGTAGTGAACGTGTAGTGATGATGCTTGTGTAGTGAACGTGTAGGTAGCATCATGTATAGTGATGATGCCTGTGTAGTGATGATGCTTGTGTAGTGAACGTGTAGTGATGATGCTTGTGTAGTGAACGTGTAGTGATGATGCTTGTGTAGTGAACGTGTAGGTAGCATCATGTATAGTGATGATGCCTGTGTAGTGATGATGCTCCTCCCTAACCCCAGTGTGCCCCTGCAGGTGCAGTGACGTGTGTGTGGATGAACGATCAGTGCAGCTCCATCATCACTGGAGGTCTGGATAAACAGATCAGTCTGTGGAAACTCCAGTATTAACACACACACTCTAATGGACGTTACTCAATATCCTTGATGTTTTTGCTCATAGTTTCTGGGACTGAGGCTGCACAGATACAGTAGCAGGGTTTTACATCCGCTGCAACAGTTTTACATTATTATTTAGCATTTTTATTGTGTTTTAGAACTGAAGAACATTAATCATAATTAATGTTTTCATCAAATTTGGCTCAATTATTTATTTTATTATATAATACATGTATAAAATCTCTCCTGTTTCCACTTCAACATGCATAAAAACAGCAACAATTCATATGATTAAGACAATCAATCCACCTATTATGATTGTCAATATTATTATTATTGCTTTTTTGATACATATAATTACCAAATCATCAATATTATAAATCGGAACATTTCTTAGTCACCTATAATAATAAAGGTGTCGAGTTGGTCTCAGAAGATGTATTATGAAGTATTAAGTAGTTATTATATATGGACTATATTTAATGTCCTTCAAGTTTGCTGCAGTTTTTGAGCCAAAAACATTTTTTAATGTGCCTTAGTTTTTAATCATATAAACGTGAGCGTTATTATTAATGCCCTCTCTTTAATTATGCTCGCATGTTCAGCTAAAATATATGCATACTAATTATTACACTAGTTATGTATGCTGATATATTTAAGTGAAGGTTAGAGTAAAACCTTTTGTAATAAAATATAGTATTACATCTTGACAAGTTATGGATGCATTTGTATATATTGTATGCGAACTGTATATTTCATACACTGTTATTTATGTCATAATAATATGCCTTGAAGAAATGCTCTTCAGTGAAGAACATTTAGTGTGTGTTAAATATTACAGGAGTTCATATCGCAGGATTATGCAATGAGCACACGAGTTATTAAGAGACGGTTATTACTGTCCCTTTAACTATGAAAAATTGCATTTTTGAAATATTTTGAATGTGTGGACAGCATGTTTTACTATATAATGTTTCTGGTTTTTTTTGTTAATTTCTTCTCAACTGTGTATTTTTTACCGCTGGAAATTAAACGACTTTAGAAATGGTTGTTGTGTTTTTGTTTCTCCGTTCCATCTTTTAAAAGCTTTATTAAATACTGACCAATTAGGCAAAACTATAGATAAAAATGGCCCTTATTCTGGTGATACATTTGCATTTATATCACATAATAAAGCTTTTATCGTGATACTGATAATTATTACATAAGAAATCATCAATTCAGTGTCTTCTCAATATTGTGTATCCAAAGTAAAGCAAGAACAGAACGTGTGAACCGCTGTTATTCAACTGTTTTTCATCATTAATGTTAAAGTTTTGAGTAAATGTGTTTTCTCTGACATGTTTAGTTTATGTGATGGTTTAAACTGTTGAAAAAGTCGAAGTTATTATAATTTTTCTGGGGAATTGTCAGCCAAACTAAAGTTTCATTACATTTTTGTAATAGCTGTAAACAAACAAACACAGTAGATCTGCACTGGCATTCATTCATAGTGAGAAAGCAGTCACCGTTGTTTTAAAGGGGTCATGACATGTTTTTTTATTTTATTTTGATATGTTCCTTGTGGTTCACTTGCAAAGTTAATAAAGATTTTGCACACACAAAAAAACATGTGGATTCTTTTTCAGTCTTTATTCTGAGCCTCTGTCTGAGATGATGCGTTTTTAAGGCGCCGCCCCTTTAAGGCTTGCCACTGTTCTGATTGGCTAACGTCACTGCACAGGAATCCGTGTCAACGCCCACTCGCTATTGCACATGAGTAAGAGTTATGAAAACATTATCCATATAAAACCTAATTTAAAGGAAGAAGCATTATGAAATCATTCACTTACGGTTTGTGATATTTTTTCAACTGTAGCCGCTCGTCGCTGCATTAGGAAAAATCGCTTCAATGGCCTGATATAGGCTTATATTGTACTTTACCTTTACAGTTTTGCAATTTGAATTTTTGTAATTGTTTTCTTGGTATTAGTAGGTTCCATTTTGACATCTTACATGTTCTAATGTAAATCAGCTATATTTTTTTCACCTGATTGGAAATGTTCAAAAAGTCCCCCTGTGGTGAAAATCCAGCGTTTAATGTTGTTTATATGTCTATGTGGTGTTTTTAATACGCTTTAAGACAAAACATGTGTAAATTCATAAGTCGACAGCATTGCTGAGTATTTTCTTCTTAAAACTGCAGTGAACCAAAGACAGTCTCAAAAACACGGTTTAAAATCGCTGGTGTTTCTGACGTCACAAACTACCTTGTAACCAATCAGATCAACGTGTGATCGTCAACGAGTGGATCTCTGAGTGAGTGAGTGAGTGAGTGGAGGCGGAGCTCATTTGCATATTCATAGAACCATGTATAGCCTACTAGGCCAAAGGTGTCGAGTTACATTCAAGATATTTTAAGGCGTGACAAAAAAAAAACATTTCAAGGAAAAAAACATTTAAATATGTAATTTTGGTGATCAAAGATGAGTTTTAAAGGGATAGTTCACCCAAAAATGTAAATTCTGTCAGTATTTACTCTCCCTCATTTTGTTCAACCCCGTAAGACCTTCGTTCATCTTCGGAACACGAATTAAGATATTTTTGATGAAATCTGAGAGCTGGATCACTCCTCCATACTAGTCCATAGGCTTCTTGAGGGATTGAAACTTGCCAGCCTCGAAAAGTTATTAAAGACTTCGTTAAAAAAGTCCAAGTGACTACAGTGGCTCAATATTAAGTTTATCAAACGACGAGAACACTTTTTGTGCGCAAAAAAACAAAAATAACGACTTTATTTCAACTATTCATTTCCTTCTCTCTGGGCCTCAAGTCAGTTCACTAGTGTAACAGCGCAGCGCTTCTGTTGTTGTACGTCACACGCATCACACACATGACCAGCGTCGGCCAATAGTGAGCCTACGTGTGACGTAGCTCTACGCAATCACACTAGTTTAACTGACTAGAGGCCCACAGAGAAGGAAATGAATAGTTGAAATAAAGTCGTTATTTATGTTTGTTTTTGTGCACAAAAAGTATTCTCGCTTGATAAACTTAAGATTGAGCCACTGTAGTCACTTGGACTATTTTAACGATGTCTTTAAGAACTTTTCGAGGCCGGCAAGTTTCAATCCCTCAAGAAGCCTATGGACTAGTATGGAGGAGTGATCCAGCTCTCAGATTTCATCAAAAATATCTTAATTTGTGTTCTGAAGATGAACGAAGGTCTTACGGGGTTGGAACAACATGAGGGAGAGTAAATACTGACAGAATTTTCATTTTTGGGTGAACTATCCCTTTAAGGGATACAATTATTGACTACAGGGGGACTTTCGATCTATCTGTCTTTTATAAAAACATGAGTTTCTCAGCTTTTGGTTCAAAGTATTGTTTTTTTTTATTAAACTTGCCCATATAAGTGTTGATAAAAAGAAAGCATGAAGCGAATAAAAAGTAGAGAGTCTGTTCTTTCTTTTGACATATTGCATGTTCAGATACTCAGGCAACAAAATATTTTGGGGGCCATGAAAGTTTTGTAAAAAAAAAAAAAAAAAAAAAAAAAAAACTGGCGGTGTCTATCAACTTTTTAAAAAACTGCTGACAGGGAAAGAGTTAAACGAGGGAATTGAATGCAACTACTATCCGTCCAATGTGAGGGCAAATATCTCCCACCAAAGTCACGCTCTCGCTCTGTGTGTGTGTGTGTGTGTGTGTGTGTGTGTGTGTGTGTGTGCTGATCCAGCACTGAAGACATGAGCGCAGCAGAAGAGCTTGAAGATCCTCAGAGAGGAACAGAGAATAACAGAGAGGAACATGTCTTCGCCTAAAGCATCAGAGAGCTCGTGTCCGACAGCACAGGTAGAGCACGCGCGGGCACTGACTTTACTAACGCGCGAGCACACATATGATACATTTCCATTCTCGAGCTACTTGAACACAAATATCTTTATGACGGTGAAGGTCAGCTTGTAAAGCCAACTAATGTATATAAACTTTAATGGGGTTCTAGGGTTATTGACTCAATTTTAAAGAATGCTTTAAATGCCAAAAAAGGAAAATCTCTTTCTCTTTCACGCTGATGTTATTTTGCATATGCAGTAAAGTAAATTAATTAATCTCAGAATTTAGGAAATAACTATTGGTGGTGCGTTGATTGTGTCTTAGCTCTCAACTCAGATGTTGTACTTCATCAAAAGTACTTTAGTACTTTTGTGTTTGAAGGGTTAAATCTGCTAATCTGTGAGTCATCATGTGGGTTTCAGCAGGTGATGAAGTACAGGAGCACACACACACACACACACACACACACACACACACACACGCACGCACGCACGCACACACACACACACTATGAAACTATGGAATCTTAATTATTATTTTCCCATAGCTCAGATTAATGCACAGGGACCAGACTGAGGGTGTTTTCGGATAATACAGTAAATATGATTTTTGATTGATGGCATTAGTTTGCTTACCCAGATACAGGAACGTTCAGATCTGTGTTCTGATCCGGAGAGAGCCGTTGTCATGTATAGATATTTTGTATAGATGTATAGATACAGTAGTGTTTAAAATAGAGTAAATCACCTTTGAAAAGAAACTTGATGCTTCAAATGAAGATCGTATCATTACATCATTACACCAGTAGGTGGCGACAAGCGACTGTTAAAAATGTGTTTGTCATCGAATCATTCATTCAAGTGATTTGTTCAAAAACGCTGATTCATCCTGTACTGAAACAAGTCAAATCTTTATGAGTGAGTCATTGAATCATTCACTCAACCCGATCTAAGTTTAAAAGAATAGTTCAGCAAAAAGATAAAATTCTGTAATCGTTTACTCGACTCCTGTGTTTCCCAAACACTTTGATTTTCTTCTTACCATACAATGAAAGTGAATTAGGACAGGGTCCAAATCTATATATACAGCAGCAGTTTCTTAACCACATCCAGCACTTTTCAAGGGTCTGTATTCTATCTATGTCCGGTGAGTACACAACTATGTTTTTCATTTGTACTGCAACTATACTACAAGTGAACTTATACTGATAGTTTACTAGTTGAATCCCAGACAGCAACATAGTGTCGGCCCAGATCTGGCCCACATCCGGTACACATGGATTCTACACTGCCCAGATGTGGGCCGGATCTGGGCCGACACTATGTTGCTGTCTGAGATACGTTTTTTAGCCAATCTTTTATGAAAGTACACTTTGAAGTGTAAGTACTTGTAAGTTTTCTTTATAAATTGAGATTTTAAAACAATGTAAGTTTGTAAGGCATTATGTAAAACTACGTGAATAAAGTATATTTAACTGGCATCTCGTCATGAAGTGGGATCTGGGTTAGTTTGGGGTTTATTCTGTAATTTTATCCTCCCCTTTGGGACCTTGTTAATCAGGAATATCTCAAATTGTTCACAACCCACGTATGAAGTTCACAGAGCGACTGCGTTTGTTTCGTTCGACACGGGCATTCATGAGCAGTGCAGTACAGTGTGTGTGTGTGTGTGTGAATGGCTTCTTGTTGGTTCCTTCTGGAACAAAGACTCAGCCTTGTCCTCTTCACTGTAAAACCAAGCCTTCTTCCCGGCTCTTGTGTTTGTCAGAATTCCTTCCCACTGACTAACTTCAGCTTCAGTTTGTCACCAGCGCCAGTTAGACAACGGAACAAATGACTTTGGACACACACTTCACGAATCCCATTCACTTTTTCTGACAGAAACTGATGACACTGGACTTTTTGAGATTCATTCACGTGTTTTCCATCTTAAATATCTGCTCAATCTGGTTTTCGTTCATCGTTTAGTTGCATTACAGCAGCTGTAAAAGTTATGAACGATATATTAATGCTCTAGATACACAACAATTTTGTGCAGCTATTTTTGTTAATCTAGCTAAAGCTTTTGATACTGTTGATCCCTCTATTCTGTAAACCAGATTATGTAGTATTATTGGCGCATCTAATTTAACTTTATCTTGGTTCTCTAATTATCTATTTAGTAGATCCCAACATGTACATATTGAACAATTATCTCAGCTTCTAACTATTAACAAAGGGGTTCCTCAAGGCTCTGTATTACACAATTATTATGACACAAAAACTAAAGATAATTAACAATATACAGATGAAACAAACAAAATCATTATTACGGTGGCCATGATAACAAAGGAGTGGCGGGAAAATCAAACAAAGGAAGACGTTATTAATGACAACAAACTGAATGTCCATGAAAAATAAAACCAACGGAACATAACTAGATTTACGTATGTAACTATGGTTCTATGAGTTCTGAATGACCGCCAAAGTGCTTCCCACTGAATATTATCTCTCTTGCTCATGCACAGGTCGAGTCTAATAACAACCAAATCATCACATGACCAGGTATGTCATGGGGATCCCCTCTATTTAACCCACGTGACATCCCGCAAACTGTCTCTACAGAATCTTCTCGTGAGACTCCGAGTAACAGGGAGCTCTGGTGGTCATCCAGAACTACATACATAACTCTCGTTCAATTTCGTTCATAATGACCGCCAGAGGCAGTGCTTCCCACTGGATGGCTCATAACAACAAGGTCACGAGGAGGCTACTCCTAACCTTGAGCAGAAGTTGAGGGTCCCAACAGGTTTGCCACTTCCATAGCACCACAGCACATTAACTCTGTAGTATCTGTTAAAGGTATCAGTGGATGACCAATTAGCCGCTGCACAAATATCCATTAGAGGGACACCTTTTAATGCTGCCCAAGATGTTGAGATACTTCTCGTCTAATTTTCTTGTCCTGCCGTCGCAGAGAAAGATTTGGTCTGACTGTTGCAGTTTTTCTGTGGCTCTCAGCATTGGACATAATTGTTCAGTTTGATTGCCATCTTGTGTGTCAGACACGGAACGATTGAGTGCTACCAACTCAATTGGTTGATTCCTACATGATGTTGAGAGCCTTTTGAGTTGGAATGAGGGGTTAGGCCACAATGTCACCATTGTTCCATCCGCATTCCAACGCATACAGGACGTATTGGTTGGCAATGCGTGGAGCTCACCAACGCGTTTGGCTGACGTTATTGCCAAAAGGAATGCAGTCTTTTTTAAGAGCCACTTCAGGTCACAGTGCTCCATTGCCTCAAAGGGGTGTTGTGTAAGTCTTCTTAAAACCAGACTGAGGTCCCATGAAGGCACCCTAACAGTTGGGGCAAGGTGCAATCGCTGAGCACCTTTCAGAAACCGAGTGATTAGAATATGTGACCCTAGTGATTGATCATTTACCTTTACATGCTGGGCAGAAATTGCAGCCACATATAACTTTAGGGTAGCGGGTGCCCTGTTGTTGTCTAGCAGGGACTGCAGAAAACATAACACCATTGGCACAGGGCAGTGCTCTGGGACCAACCTTCTTGGTGTACAACAATCAGTGAAAAGCTTCCACCTACAAGCATAGATATTCCTGGTGGAAGGTGCTCTAGAATACAGGATTGTGTTTTGCACCTTAACATCACAAGACTTCAACAGTAATTTTGGCTCCTCAGCGGCCAGACACAGAGCTGTAGACGATCTGGGCTTGAGTGCCAAATCTGCCCCTGCAATCGAAGGAGCAGGTCCTGTCTCATGGGTAGGCTCCAGGTCTCCCCTTTAAGAAGCCTGCATAACATTGGGAACCAAGGTCTGCCTGGACAGTTCGGTGCCACTAGGAGCATCCTGTGGTGCCCTTGAAGTATTCTGTGGAGAGTTGGCAGAATTAAGGGGGTCGGGGGAAAGGCATAGAGTAGAAGATCTGGCCAGGCATGCACTAGCGCATCCTGACCCAACGGGCTGGACTTCTCTGTTGAGAACCACGGTGCAGTGGAATATGGCGAGAATATGGCGGTTCAGTAGGGCCTTCCCAAAGTGCTTCAGAGCCAATTGCACTGCTTGTAGCTTCAGGGTATTTATGTCTTTTGAGGCTTGCCCAGGTTTCCAAAACAATCTGTATTGTAAAAAGTGCTATATAAATAAATGTGACTTGACTAGGGGCAGTATCCAAGCTTAAGCGTGCCAACGCAATCTGGAGGGCTTGTCTCACCACTCCTTCCCCTGAACCATGTGCCATGTTCTGAGTGTCATCATGAGATAACTGAGAGTGGATATTCCGATAAGAATTCCGATACAGCACATCCTCCTCTGGAATGGGTAATTTCCTACTGGGATTTCCCAACATCGGTGATGGTACCTCCCTTGGTTGCAGATTTAGTATTAAGGACTTAATCTGGGCAAACTATGAGGTCAA
>JAPDVR010000001.1:70900979-70903479 GCA_026230005.1 Gila orcuttii | reverse complement strand
TAGTTTGAAAAACCTCTCAATGCCAGGCCTCAGCTCTATGCTGATTTAAGCTTTACCTGTTTGGTGCACAGTACAACCTCCAGCGTATCTTGCAAAAGTTATTCTAACTGGTTCATAGTCAACTTGGTTCATAAAAAATGGTGTTTTGATTCATGTGGTCGTGAGAAGGTTTACTCCAAGGTCAGAACGCGTAGATTGGGTGTTGATTGTAGGGTGGAGGTCCTTTGATTTACAAGCCAAAAAACACTCAAACACTCTCCAGTCTTGAACAAACCTCTATGTGATCCCTAAATATGAACTTTCATACCACAAAAATAACCATTTTTGATGCCTATGAACCAGATACAATGATTCTTTTTGTAATTTTCTAATAAGCACTTTTTTGAGTGTGCGAGTATAGAGCGGTGATTACACCGAGTCTGTTGGAACTCATTAAGTATGCAGTGACTCAAACACTGCTTGAATGCAGCGAGGACTGCACTTCATGTTTTTGAGCCCATAGACGTCTATGAATGGGTTCAGTGATGCATATGTAATCGCGCTAAACCTTGAGCAGCGTGTCTGTCTGAGTTCATGACAGCTGCACTATAGTAATTAAAGAGATGTTACACAATTATCAAGGCCCCATTGACTTTATTCACCAATATTAGTACTTTCCTGATGTATAATTTATACTTTTTTGCGGGGTGTGTGCTCGTAAATCTATTAAAATTTTATGATGATTGATGTAAAAATCTTACAAAAATTCAGGTCTGTAAAATGAAAACAAAATAATATTGTGTATTGAACATGAGCCACAATATAGTTTAGTTTTAGGTAAAAAGGCTAGATATTTGGTCAACGTTAGCGGGACGCTTGGCTCTCTTTTATTTATTGCCTTTTTTCATATCACATATTTTAGTAATATTCATAAATTAGGTGTCATTAGAAAGCTTACTAACTCAAAATTCATCCTGTGAAACCCGTTCTGAAATTGGATGTTGCGTTACCATGGAAACGGTACTCTAAATTCTTTAAACAGGCTCCTCCCCTAGTGGGCGTCGTCAGGTTTCATTTGACAAAATATATCTTAACTACTTTATAATCAAAACCTTTTCTAATCTTGACAAAACACATTTCGTCGGAAAGGTCCGCGTCTCAAGGTTCCATATTTTGTGATAGAAGTGATATTTTTAACAGAAATGTACTCATTTGTTACAAGAGAATGCATCAAAACAAAATTCAATGGAATGTGTGTGTCACCTTTTGGATATTTTTGGTACAGTGCCTAAACAAAATCTCATAGGAACTTCATTTTTTGTGATATCAACTTCAAATTTGGAACACAACTTGGTTAGACATATAGCTTTGATTTCATAGTAACTTTAGAGTAAAAATTATTAAGTAAAATATATATTTTATGTAAAATAATAAATATGTAGTACAGTACATTAGATTTACAGTAAATATAATCTTCCATAACTTTTTCATACTTTCACTTCAGCAATAATCTACTGAGTGTCTTCTTTAAAACAAGACCAAACTTAGTTCTATATTCCAAAGCATTCTTGAATTACAGCCATTTAGGTTTGAATAATGCATTTTCATGTTCATTCTCATAAAGGGATTTGGCAGTTAATGAGTTAATGAATCTTTGATGTGGTTATGATGTGGATGTACACACACTCCCATCTGTCTGTCCTCCGATTCACGATTCTCACAACCCTTGTGTGCCAGAAAGCTCAGGACCGGCTGGCACTGCTAACTCACTTTGGCAACTTTAGGAATCTTGGAAATGAAATAAATGAACATCTATTCTCAGTGCGTTCTACAGTGTGTTTCCCACATCAGATATCACTCCAGGAGTCAGTGTTTAACAGAAAGGCAAAATGGCTATATATATATATATATATATATATTTTTTTTTTTTTATTTGATTAAATTAAACAGGTTGAGTCCTGCTCCGAGCGGAACCGGTTGAATGAACATTAAACAAGATTGTTTTGATTATTTTTTAACCCTTAAAAGCAACTGGTCTTTATCGACCCGGGACGTCATTCACTCCCTCCCCCTCGTTCACTAGTCAAAGTTAGACTTCAAACTTCTTAGTATTCCTCAATCCATTCATTATAAACAATATAACAAGAAAATGTTAGCTGGGCAACGATTAATTGCATCCAAAATAAATGTTTGTGTTTACATAATATATGTGTGTCTACTGTGTATAAACATTTTGTATATATTAATACACACATGCATGTATATTTTTAAGAAAAATGTGTTATTTATATATGAAATGTTCATATTTATATGTAATATAAAATATGTTAACAAATATATATACAGTATATACATGCATATGTGTGTATTTAATATTTATATATACAAAATAATTATTCCTAATTATTCATATATAATTCCTCAATACATTCATTATAAACAATATAACAAGAATATATATATATATATAAAAGAATGTCTGTTTTGTATTTTGTTGTTGTTGTTGTTGTAAGTTAGTGTA
>JAPDVR010000001.1:70873479-70895979 GCA_026230005.1 Gila orcuttii | reverse complement strand
GCAATGCTGTCGACTTATGAATTTACACATGGTTTGTCTTAAAGCATATTAAAAACACCACATAGACATATAAACAACATTAAAAACTGGATTTTCACCACTTTTTCAAACGCATTCTGTCTCTTTAACCAGAACTACTGTTACAATCACGACCAAAAACAGCATCTTCATCTCTCAGCTAAAATTAAATTATATTAAACCGTCAGTAGGAGGCGGCAAATCATTATCTTAACGAGTGAGTCATTGAATCATTCAGTCATATCACATTTGCAAACATGCTATTATTTGGGAAAACACCACTTTTGCTTGTGTGATATTGATTATAAAAATTAAAAACAAGAACTTATACAGAGCCTTTTTTTGCACCGTATCTTGGTTTTTGGAAGCATTTTATGAATGGTTGAGTGAATGATTCAATGACTCACTCATAAAGACTTCACATGTTTCAGTACAGGATGAATCAGTGTTTTTGAATGAATCTCTTGAATTAATGATTCAATGACAAACACATTTTTAACAGTCGCTTGTTTCCACCTACTGGTGTAACGATGTAATGATACTATCTTCAATCTTCACACTATTTTGATCGCTACTGTAGACATCAGTGTTTATATGCAAACTATAAACTTTTATCCCAGTACTTCTGTGATAATATGAATCCAGATCGCGAATCGAGTCAGCAAGCACAAAGAGTGACTGTCTAACAAATATTTTTTCTATTATTCGGTAGAACTCATTATTCCCTTTGAAGTCATTGTCCGTGCCTTTCCAAAAAAGGTATTCGGCTTCAGAGACATCTCTACTCTCTAGATATTGGCCATTGAAAATGCTTTAATTGATACTTTCTAATCATTGATGTCCATAAACAATTCTAGTTCAGGAATTCCACTGTTCCCTTTCATAGGTTCTCAGCGCTGCATAATGACGTAATTGGAAAATGTGAGTGGTCACAAGGTCTAAAGCCCTATAGAATAGCCAATTCATTCGCTGATTTGCGGGTTTGGTGCTTTTCTTTTCTTCAGTGCATGATAGTTTTAGCCTGTTTTGACTAGCAACTTGCCTTGAAGTGCATTTGATTCCCCAATGATTAAAATGCATTTTTAGGAAATGTCTCCCTGCACTCACGTGCTTCATCTTTGGCGACGGCATGTCTCCTGTTTAGGGTCCATCATGTGGAGACCAAAGGATTAAGGAGCGGAAACTGCAGCTTATGTGGTGCGAGTCACTGCAGCGGTGTCAGACATTCCCAATGAGATAATTAGTAATTTTTGGCGAACAGGTGAAATATCTGAGAGAGCAAGACAAAAGGGACTGCAGTGTGCATTCGAGGGATATATCCACGACATAATATGCAACCGATTAGAGAATAATTTCATAAAAATTGAAGCTAAAGCCTATAGTCCCAGCACAAGCAGCAGCGCCTCATACGCTGACCATTCAAATGGGAAACACACAAATCAAGGAACAGCTATGTTCGTGCACAGCAGGGTAAGTGAAATGTGAAAATAATCTAATAATTATAAATCAAACAGTTTATCCATAAATCTTGTGGAATAACACTAACACCGGGAGAGCCGCGATCAGATTGGGTTAAAGTTACTCAGTCAGGGGTAGTAGGCCGTCGATTAACAAAATGCTGAAATATATTTTAAAGTATGTCAGTGAGCCTCCGTCTTGTCTTTAATCGTCTTATTTTACATTAAAATATATGCATTATGAACAAAGAACCGTCATTATTTCCAAGCTATAGGTGTTTATGTTAATCCTGTGGACATGTAGTTGTGAATGGGGTCTCTCACACTGCTGATCCACGCACATCATTTCTCCCTTTGGCTTTTAGATTTTCGGGAAGGAAAAAAATTCCACTCCCCGTCCAAACTTTTAGGATACCGGGTAGCAGATTTGCACAATCCATACGCACAACGCTTCGGCATGTTTCCCTTGCTCGACAGCTTGCCAGACCTCCCGCGCCTAGTTACGGTTGCTAAGACACGATTTGCCAGTGGCGGTTTTCGGGCGTGGCTTAGCGAAGGGTCAATTGTGTTTCTCTAGGAATCCTGCATGTAAATCCCTTTCAGCATATGAGTCTCATGTCTCTTTGGTGTCCTCAGTGACCACACGGGTGTGCTGTCAGGCTTTACTATCATGCAAGAGCCCTCACTCTCTGATAGGGCAAGTTTTTATAATCACAAAGTGATAGTGACGGACTCTTCCACTATTTTACGGCCAGCCATCATCGGATGTGGCTTGCAAACTGCCTAGAGATGGAGGCAGTGCATTTTGCACTCAGATGTAGGCTTCAAGACCATCATGTTCTGGTTTGGATGGACAACTTGACAGTGGTGTCCTATTTGAACTGTCAAGGCGTGGACCATGTTAATGTTGGGAGCAGGGCAAGTTCGGTCAGTGTGGGCCAGTTCTGGGTCACTGCAATGTGGCGACAGACCATCTGTACCATAGACTGTAAAAAAAGATGGACGACGCCCCTTTGCTCTCTTCCATTGGCGAGAAGTGAAGCCGCCAGTGTCCCGATATGGCGCTGACATATTGGTACTTAAGTCTGCGCAGTAGCGATCTCGGGGCCAGACATGCGCAGTAGTGAGCAGGAAGTAAAGTCTCGAAATCAAGGCCCCGAAATCAAGTGTAATTTAATTGTTTAGTTGGTCTCACGTCCCATTGAATAACATGGGGAGGCGGGGTTTATGAGCTATACTAGGACCGGCCACCGGGGGGGCGATCGAGACACTTTGCTCTTTGGGCAGTTGCTCATTATCATTTAAAGAGACATGCACCGAATCAGGTCGCTGTGAACAGAGCTGCTTTTGAGGAGGTAAAAAGGGTGTTGTTTTACACAACCATTGCGGAAATTTAACCCGAAGTATATTACAAATTTTACATGAACACCCTAAAGAATCACACCAACTTGTTTAAAATGGGCATCCGATGACCCCTTTAAGTGTGCTTCATCTATGCAAAGCAATTTCTCTCTGTGCAGTCTTTTATCTCAGGTTATTTGTCATCATTGGGAACATCCTCTGAGGGTAATTGGTGTTTTAGCAAAAAGCACTCAACAATGTAACATGCTTTCACAGACGACGAGGATGCTGCTGAGGAAGGTGTTCTCATGTTCTGATGAACACTGCACAGATCCCATAGCTCAGGTCTGATATATGAGAAGTGCAACTCTGTGAACAAAAGCCTTTCCCTTGCCAGCATTACCTCATTCTTCTGTAAGCATCCTGAACTATGCTGAAATGAATTTAGTGGTGTTTTGCAGTAAGTATAACTATTACTGTTTCCCATTGTTGGAATTAGGGGGTTTTCCATGCAACAAGTACACCGGCAAATCTGATTTATTCATCAAATCAGATATTTTTAGGCAGACTGTCTGATTTCTTGTGGGTTTTTTTGTTGCTCTCCAGACTTTCAAAAACCTCTGGATACAGATGAGTCTCAGTCGGGGCACTCTGGCTCCTCAAATCGGATTTCAAACCGTCTTTTGCGTTAATCTTAACATGACACAACAATAACAATAACGTCAAACGCCGGAAGTATTCATATGGTATTCAAACGGTATGTCTAAAGATGTCAGCAGTGACTACAGGAACATCAATATACCAGTTTTGCTGAGTTCTGCACCGCGAGTCGTCAGGCCGCTTATTTGGATATAGTGATATGATGCACCTCAATTTTTCCTTCATCCGTTTTGAAAGCCTCGTGTATGTGGGTACGACTATGATGTTACCAAAGCAATCCATTCAGTTTGTTATGTCTGGACACACACATCTTATTTGATCACTTGAGCAATTACTAGTGTGGACAGCCTGCCTGAAAAGATTTGATTTGAGAAAAAATCAGATTTGCCTGCGTTCTGAACACCGCCTTAAGCCCGTTCACACCGCCAGCGACACGCAGCGACACAATCCCATTCATTTCAATGGAGCGCTGGCGACTCATGAGCGACAGTGACCGCTGGCGACAGAAAGTGCGCGAGTCGAGCGACACGACGTGCTGAGTTTACTCGAACCAGTCTAACCCTTTGCTATGTTTCACCCATTTCATTTTAAACAGGCCTTGCAACAGAAGGAGTAACCGCTTGAGCTCGGAAGATCCCCACCTCCACCATCGCAACACACACACACACACACACACACACACACACACACACACACACACACACACACACACACACACACACACACACACACACACACAATATCACACAAGCAAAAGTGGTGTTTTCCCGAATAATAGCACGTTTGCAAATGTGATATTGATTTTATACAATAAAAAAAAAAAAGAGTTAATAGTCTATTACAGGGGTGTCCAAACTCGGTCCTGGAGGGCCACTGTCCTGCAGAGTTTAGTTCCAACTTGCCTCAACACACCTGCTTGTAAGTTTTTAGCATGCCTAATGACCTTCAACAGCTAATCAAGACCTTGATTAGCTGTTTCAGGTGTGTTTAATTGGGGTTGGAGCTAAACTCTGCAGGACAGTGGCCCTCCAGGACCGAGTTTGGACACCCCTGGTCTATTAGGTGACTTACATTTTAGACTCAATATTGTCTGTTTTCCTCTATTTTGCCATTTAAAATAGTTCTGAACAGTTGCGTCACTGAGCAACAGTTTCAGTTTCGTTTACGTTATTTTTTTGCTTTCTCCCGGAATGAATCAGTCTTTTTGAACGAATTGTTTGACTGAATGATTCAATGACTCACTCGTTAAGATAATGATTTGCCGCCTCCTACTGACGGTTTAATATCATTTAATTTTAGCTGAGAGATGAAGATGCTGTTTTTGGTCGTGATTGTAACAACAGTTCTGGTTAAAGAGACAGAATGCGTTTGAAAACGTGTTGCAAATCCAGCTTTTAATGTTGTTTATATGTCTATGTGGTGTTTTTAATATGCTTTAAGACAAACCATGTGTAAATTCATAAGTCGACAGCATTGCTGAGTATTTTCTCCTTAAAACTGCAGTGAACCAAAGACAGTCTCAAAAACACGCTTTGAAATCGCTGGTGTTTCTGACGTCACAAACTACCTTGTAACCAATCAGATCAACGTGTGATCGTCAACCAGTGGATCTCTGAGTGAGTGAGTGAGTGAGTGGAGGCGGGGCTCATTTGCATATTCATAGAACCGCGCATACTAAATGGGGCAAGATGTCGAGTTACATTCAAGATATTTTAAGGCATGAAGACATTTCTTTCAAGAAAAAAATTTAAATATGTACTTTTGGTGATCAAAGATGAGTGTAAAGGGATAAAATGATTGACTACAGGGGGACTCTCTAAACCCAAGCAAACACCTGAACAAGCGAATCAAGCTGTTTAGAATCAGTTCAGTTTTATGGGCACTGAAGTCTGAAGCTTTTGCTTTGTGAGACTGTCGACAGAAACCTATTTAAGTTTCTGTGACGCTCGAGGGCGGCTTCTCTGTCATGTAAAGGAAGATTCCAGCATGTGTGTTTGTATGTGTGTGTGTGTGTGTGTTTATCACACACTCCTGGACGCCTAACAGCAGCGCAGATGGAAAATGCTTCCTGAAATGACATTCAGCTGTTACCACGGCAACAAGGGGTTGAAAACGGGGTCCTCGTCGTGCCCGAAACGTCACCTTCCTGAAAATGATACTATGAATGATATATAGTAAAAATAATGAGATACAGTACAATTAAACTTATCAAACGGCGTGGTTTGTGAGCGTGCAGTGCATTTACACGTTTATTATATTGGGTAAGAAGATTGCTCCGTGTGTATGATGCCACCTCTGAATTAGACGGGGTGGGGCCGGTTACCAAGACAACAGTCACTATGGGATGCTCCCATAATCCAGTCGGGATGGGGGTGGAGGACAGGATTAGACAATAAAACAAGAAGGGCTAAGAAAGGTGCTTAACATGAGTGTATATTGCGGTGTGTTCGAGGTATTATTGAACTCTTCTTTTAATCCTGATGAGAGAGAGAGAGAGAGAGAGAGAGAGAGAGAGAGAGAGAGAGAGAGATCATAAAACCCCTCCTTTAATCTCCCGTCAGGAAGAACGGCTCTTTTGTATGAAAAGATGTGGATGTAGAAGAGTTAGGATTGACCTTTATTTACAAACTACCTTTATTATAGTCAGTGTATGCGACTGTATTTCTGTAGAGATTAATCACACAGATTGTTTTCCTCATTGCATTGTTCAGTGCTCACTATAATCACTAATAACAGCACTATTAAAATCATTTTTTATTTCAGTTCAACAATGCATGTTTACAGTTCATTGAAGCAAGTACAGTCATTTTACATTTTATATGAAAATAATCCAATAATAAGCCAATTATGCCAATATATTGCCTAGTAATATAGTTCATTATTTTAATTGTAGGGGTTTATGTTTGCTTAGCAACATCCAATCATAATTCAAGAATATAGAGTCGGAATAACGGATAACAATAGCCTGACTGACACTGAATCAGCGTTCATTATTAATAATGCTGGTGAATTATGAATGATATTTCAGGTTGAGGGGCACAGTGGGGTAATTAGACGCATTGTGATTGTGTTAGAAAAGACGTGATTTTTTATATTTGGGTTTTTGCCAGATTTATTTATTTATTTATTTTATATAGGTCACAGGCTACATTTAAATATTATCGTTTAAGTCAATATTGACATGTGTTTCTGTAAAATAAATGTATGTAATATTCAGCAAGAAATGTAGACAAAGACAAGAAAACATTATGTGGAATGCACAGAATGGTTATTATTAAATATTGTAAAAAACACAGTTATAAGAAAGCATTTCAATTTTAAAACTACATCAATACAGACTCCTGGACTGTGTTTTTAAAGGAATATTATTTAGGAATAATAAATATAATAAAAAACAAATAAATAAAATAAATTTGTCAAAACTGATTTGTCACGTTTTTGGTCTTTTTGTTTAATAAAATAAGTTAAAATAATGATTATTCTGTTTCAGTCCATTGTGCTTCATTCAGATGCTTTTAATGCAAGGATGCATTGATTATATAATCAAATATCTCTCTCTTTTAAATGCAAATTATTTCATTACATTTATACATGTTCATCAAGACAGAGTTACTTTTGATTCATCTTTAATTTTTATTTATTTTATTCATTTAATTCATACTTGGGTTTTTATAGTTCAGATATAAACACTGATGTCTATGGTAGAGATAGAAATAGAGGGAATCACCCTTTGAAAGAAATTTGACACTTCAAATAAAGATTGTATCATTACATCGTTACACCAGTAGGTGGCGCCAAGAGACTTTTAAAATATGTGTTTGTCATTGAATCATTCATTCAAGAGATTCGTTCAAAAACGCTGATTCATCCAGTAATGAAACGAGTGAAGTCTTTATGAGTGAGTCATTGAATCATTCACTCAACCCTTTTTTTAAATAATTCATTGTAATTGATTGAACATTTTTAAACAGACTGCAGAAATTCACATTTTTTTCAGAACCTCTAGTAAATTACGTTATTTTACTTAGTTGTCTGTTCAGAATCGTGGGAGAATCATGATCTCTGTTTGAAACAAAAAAATCGTGATTCTCAATTTGTTCTTGTACGTTTGGCATGTAAACTTGGATTGTTTTTGCTACGGACACGAATGATGTCTTAAATCATGGCTTGTTGAAGAGAGGTGCCCTATTACTTCTCTAAACAGACTTTTACCTATTGGATGATGAAAAAAAATTCCCCTATTAGTGGACATAACTCATAACTGGGCCGACGAAGGACGCAGCTTTAGTTTCATGTTGGTTGTATTGTCTTTTCCACTTCTAAACTCTAGCAGAATGACTAAAGCTATATTCAGAGTAATACACACCTAGTCATGCAGTCTTTGCAAGTTATAATAAAACTGTCTGCAGAATTACTGTGGTTTGGACTTAATCGTTTGTAAAAGTTCGGCTGAAATCACTTCCTCTCACTTCATGCTGGTGGGAGTTTCATGAACACAAACACATCGACAGAGAAACCTCGGGTGGTAATTTAGTGTGTGTGTGTGTGTGTGTGTGTGTGTGTGTGTGTGTGTTTGTATGTGTGTCTGTGTGCGAAAATACAGTATGTGTTTATCTGTGTGTGTGTGTGTGTGTGTGTGTGTGTGTATTTGTCTCTCTCTCAACTCTTGACTACAATTTCAGTATAACTTTTGCTTAAAAATTCATTATAAATGTATAAAATATAAAATGTATAATTCCTCTTTGTCCAGCTGTTGCTTTCTTACTGTTTCGACTGATTTCTCCTAGTCGGTTACTTGTCAAAACAATCGGTATTTGCAGTTCAAAGCAATAGTCGGAGTATTGAATATTGTTAATATACAATCACGACCGAAAACGTCTCGGTTACGTATGTAACCCTCGTTCCCTGAGTAGGGAACGGAGACGTTACGTCGGATGACGACGAAATGGGGTTTCGCTTAGAAAGCCTATCAACTTCGAGTATTACAAAACGAGCCAATGGCAAAGAAATGCCATGGGTCTGCGGAATTTGCATGACGTAACTCCGCCCCACCTCGTGGGTATAAAAGGAGGAAGTCTGCAACAGCAGTTTATGTTTCTTCGCTGAGGAGCCAAGACTGAGCTCAGGCGATCCCCGCGGAACAGCGGAAAGTGGCAGGAAGACGTAACGTCTCCGTTCCCTACTCAGGGAACGAGGGTTACATACGTAACCGAGACGTTCCCTTTCGTTGTCACTCCGAGTTACGTCGGATGACGACGAAATGGGGTTACCAGTCTAATCACGCCACCTTCTCAGCTGTCTTCCAGTGCCCTGCGTAAATCTGAGATCCCTGTCGTGAGACTAGCACGGACGAAGGACTCCTATTTAGCACAGGAATACCAAGGTACACTGGGGAGCATATCCCACAATTTTAGAGGAAATATGCAATTATTGCCAACCCAGAGGGGGGGACTTAGAGAATACACATATGACCCGAAGGATGCATATGGAGAACACTGGGGTGTCCAGCCGCAGGTGGAATATTTCAACCCCAGGGGTGGCAAAGTGGCTTGCCAAGGGAAAGACACATGCTCGAAAGAGGCTTACAGTGGAAATACACATGTGGGGGTCGCTCAGGGGAGGGACCATGCACACGGGAGGCACCTAGCCGGCGCGCAGGCAATAGACACTGGCGGCGACGTCAGAAGTGCTGGAGGAACTCAGGGCTTTCGGAGAAGCTCACCTGAGGGGAATATCGCACGTATCCAGTCCGTGGAGTGGAATGGCGAGCAAGCGAAGACACCTGAGCGGGTCCAGTACTAGCTAGTTGAAGCGAGTACATGAGAGGACACAGGCTCCACTCGGAGATTGTAGAATCTGGCGAATGTGTTCGGTGTCGCCCAGCCTGCAGCTCTGCAGATGTCTGTTAGCGAGGCGCCATGCGCTAGAGCCCAAGAGGACGCCACACTCCGGGTGGAGTGGGCAGTCACACCAAGGGGGCATGGACGACCTTGCTGCTGGTATGCCAAAGCAATGGCGTCCACTATCCAGTGAGACAACCTTTGCTTGGAGAGAGCCTTTCCCTTCAGCTTCCCACCATAACAGACAAAGAGCTGGTCTGAGATCCTGAAACACCGCGTCCTGTCTACATAGGCGCGAAGAGCGCGTACTGGACAGAGCAGTGCCAAGGCTGGGTCTGCCTCCTCCGGGGGCAGCGCTTGCAGGTTCACCACCTGGTCCCGAAAGGGAGTGGTAGGAACCTTGGGCACATATCCAGGCCGGGGTCTCAGGATCACGTGAGAGTAAGCCGGCCCGAATTCCAGGCACGCTTCGTCAACGGAGAATGCGTGCAGGTCCCCTACCCTCTTGATGGAGGCCAGAGCAACCAGGAGCGCTGTCTTCATTGACAGGAACTTAAGCTCCACTGACTGCAAAGGCTCAAAGGGAGCACTCCGCAGGGCAGTTAGCACCACTGCGAGATCCCAAGAGGGAACGAGAGGAGGGCGAGGAGGATTCAGTCTCCTCGTTCCTCTCAGGAACCTGACGATCAGGTCGTGCTTCCCCAAAGACTTACCTTCAACAAGGTCATGCTGTGCGGCAATGGCGGCGACATAGACCTTTAGGGTGGAGGGAGACAGCCTTCGCTCCAACCCATCTTGTAGGAAGGAAAGCACGACACCAATCGAACATCTCCGGGGGTCTTCTCGGTGAGAAGAGCACCAGCTGACGAAGAGGTTCCACTTCAACGCATAGAGATGTCTCGTGGACGAAGCTCTAGCGGAAGTGAAGGTAGCCACCACCGGTGGTGGTAGGGTACTCAAACCTGCCTCGTCCCGTCCAGGAGCCACACGTGGAGTTTCCAAAGATCGGGCCGAGGGTGCCAAAGGGTGCCCCGTCCCTGAGAAAGTAGGTCCTTCCTCAGAGGGATCGGCCAGGGAGGTGCTGTCGCGAGGAGAACCAGTTCGGAGAACCAGGTCCTGGTGGGCCAGTACGGCGCAACCAGCATGACCTGCTCCTCGTCCTCCCTGACCTTGCGCAAGGTCCGCGCAAGAAGGCTCACTGGGGGAAACGCATACTTGCGGCCCTGCGGCCAGCTGTGCGCCAGAGCATCCGTGCCGAGCGTGCCCTCGGTCAGGGAATAATACTGGGCGCAATGGGTCGAGTCGTGGGAGGCAAACAGATCTATCTGTGCGTCCCCGAACTGGTCCCAAATCAGCTGAACCGACCGGGGATGGAGCCGCCATTCTCCCGGGAGGAGTTGAAACCGTGAGAGCTCGTCGGCTACACAGTTCAGAGCTCCGGGGATAAAAATGGCACGAAGCGACCTCAGATGCTTCTGGCTCCATAAGAGGAGGTGGCGGGCGAGTTGCGACATACGGCGGGAGCGCAGACCACCTTGACGGTTGATGTACGCTACAGTGGCGGTATTGTCTGATCGGACTAGTACGTGCTGGCCCTTGAGCACGGCCCGGAAGCGGCGCAGAGCAAGACGTACAGCCAGCAACT
The DNA here is from genome assembly GCA_026230005.1 of Gila orcuttii. Taxonomy (NCBI): domain Eukaryota; kingdom Metazoa; phylum Chordata; class Actinopteri; order Cypriniformes; family Leuciscidae; genus Gila; species Gila orcuttii. The sequence goes on along the minus strand of JAPDVR010000001.1, from coordinate 70,885,018 downwards.
CGAGGCAATTGATGTGCCATAGGCGCTGGGGTCCTATCCAGGAGCCCGCGGCAGCACGTCCATTGCACATGGCGCCCCAGCCCGTGGAAGAGGCATCTGTCGATACAACAACATGCCGCGAAGCTCGTTCCAGGGGCACTCCGGCCCCTAGAAAGCTGAGGTCCGCCCACGGGGTGAAGGTCTGACGGCAGGTCGGAGTAACTGGTACTCGGAGGGTGCCGTGTTGCCATGCCCACCTCGGGACTCGGTCGCGAAGCCAAAGCTGAAGCGGTCTCATATGAAGCAATCCGAGCGGCGTTGCCGCGGCTGCAGATGCCATATGCCCCAGGAGCCTCTGAAAAAGTTTCAGTGGAACCGCACTCTTGCCCTCGAACTGTCTCAGGCAAGTCAGCAGTGACTGCGCGCGCTCGCTCGTAAGCTGCGCGGACATGGCGACCGAGTCGATTTCCATACCGAGAAAAGAGATCCTCTGCACGGGGCAAAGTTTGCTCTTCTCCCAGTTGACCCGAAGGCCCAGACGGGCTAGGTGCCGGAGCACTAGGTCCCTGTGTTCGCAAACCTGATCCCGAGAGTGAGCTAGAATCAGCCAGTCGTCGAGATAGTTCAGGATGCGAACCCCGTGTTCCCGAAGAGGAACAAGGGCTGCCTCGACGACCTTCGTGAAGACGCGAGGAGACAGGGCTAACCCGAATGGGAGAACCGCGTACTGATATGCCTGCCCCTCGAAAGCAAACCGTAGAAACGGCCTGTGTCGAGGGAGAATGGAGACATGAAAGTAGGCGTCCTTCAGGTCGATCGCTGCAAACCAATCCTGGGGCCGTACACATTCGAAAATGCGCTTGGCAGTGAGCATCTTGAACGGCAGCCTGTGAAGGGAGCGGTTCAGCACGCGCAGGTCCAGGATTGGCCGTAACCCACCGGATTTCTTCGGGACAATGAAGTACGGGCTGTAGAAGCCGGACCTCATTTCGGCTGGAGGGACAGTCTCGATCGCACCCTTCGCCAGCAGGGTAGCAACCTCCGCTCTCATGATGGGGGCATTGCCACCGACCATAGTGGAGCGAACTCCCCTGAATCGGGGAGGAGACCGCGCGAACTGAATCGCGTAGCCGAGCCTGATCGTTCGGGCGACCCAGCGGGACAGGTGGGGAAGCTCTAACCAGGCTCCCAAGAACTGTACCAGCGGGGTCATGCGAACCACAGACTTCCCGTCGGTGGGGCAGCGAGGCGGAATGACTGTCCCGGACGTGGACGGCATAGCGGCCCAGTGTCGGGGCATAGTCATTGACCGCGTCCTGACAGAGGAGACCAGGGAAGGACGAACGTTCCACGGGGGTCTGCTCTGCCAGGGGGCTGGCGACAGAGGGGGATGAGAGCTGCACGGTCCGGGGACGGCGCGTGCTGTCATCCGGCTCTGGGACAGAGGGGGACGAGGGATGCACGGCTCGGAGGCGGCGCACCGTGTCGTCCGAGAACTCTGTGTGCTCAGGGATGAACATGTCACTTCTTTCTTTAACCACATTAGGGTGCTGCCCACCCGTGGGTGAGCAGCGGGGAGTGGAGAACAAAAGATTCTCCCCCGGCCCTCCACCGGGGGAAGGAGTGGTCCTGCTACCATCTCCTGAGAAGTGAGAGTCATCCCTGAGCAGCCCGTCTCAGGAGCGCCGCTTAGCCCGGCGTTTAGCGGGGGGCGGGGCAGGAGAGGGCTGGGGCGCCTTCTTGCGGCTTCCTCCGCGACCGGGCCCGGGTGGAGGCTGCTGCTTGGGCCGGGCGGGAGGGGGGGGAACCGCAGGAGGGCGCCCTCGGCGGCGAACAGGCTGAGGATTCTGCCCGGTCGGCTGGGTGGAGGCAGCAGCGGGCCGTCGGGGCAGAATGTGCTTAATCGCCTCAGTCTGTTTCTGAGCAGTCGAGAACTGTTGGGCGAAATCCTCGACTGCACCGCCGAAAAGGCCGGCCTGTGATATGGGGGTGTCGAGCAGACGGGACCGCTCGGCATCCCGCATATCAGCGAGGTTCAGCCAGAGGTGTCTCTCCTGGACCACGGCTGTGGACATCACCAAACCCAGGGAGCGTGCGGTCACCTTCGTCGCCCGGAGAGCGAGGTCGGTGGCGGCACGCAGCTCATTGAAGAGCCCTGGGTCCGCCCTCCCCTCGTGCATGTCCTTGAGCATCTGGGCCTGGTAGACCTGCAGAATGGCCATGGCATGCAGAGAGGTGGCTGCCTGTCCCGCCGCTCTGTAGGACTTCGCCACTAATGTAGACGAGTACCTACAGGCCTTGGATGGGTGCTTAGGCTCACCACGAGAAGAAGCGCTCTGAGGACACAGCTGCATCGCAACAGAGCGTTCAACCGGGGGGAGCCCAGTGTACCCACGGGCAGCCGCCTCCTCGAGGGGAGGAAAGGCGGATGAAACCAACGAGCGGTCACTGGAAGACATGGGAGTCTTCCAGGACTTCGAGATCTCATCATGCACATCCGGGAAGAAAGGTATTGGGGTTTGCCGCGGACGGGGGTCCGCGGCCTTACCCAAGTACCAATCATCCAACCGCGAGCGCTCAGGACAGGGTGGAGGGGACCACTCTAGTCCGATGCTCGCGGCGGCCTGGGCAAGCATGGCCGTCATCTCCGGATCAGACTCGGACGCAACCGTATGCACACCGGAAGGTGGCAGCTGTGCCGAGTCTTCACTTCCAAAAGAATCAGACCCACCTTGTGATGCTGCGATAGACATGGCGTCCTCCTCTGGAGCGCCAAAGGAAATCCGCGGGGCATCAGGAGATGGACCCGCGGAAATCCCCTGAACACTCGCGGGTTGCAACACTGGAGAGGGTGCGGCTGGGCACGGACGTGTAGTCGGCGCTTTGTTCCAAACCGTCACCCTCAGATCACCCTGGCCACCAGCCGAAGTAGGGCCTCTCGAGGAGACACTAGATCGGGGTGTGGATGAGGGGACCCTCACTCTTGCGAGATCATGGAGCCTCGATCGTAGTGTTGCGATGGTCATGTTCCCGCAGTGAGAACATGACTCATCCACGAGCGCTGCTCTAGCGTGATCAAAGCCCAAACACACTATGCAGCGCTCGTGCCCATCAGAGTCGGCAACCAGTCTACCGCAACCAGAAGTGCACGGGCGGTGCATCTTTAAAAAGACGTGCCCGTGCAAGCTCTTTTGTGAGAGAAAAGAAACTCTGAGAGTGTTGAAGCGCCCGGGGAGAAACACACTCGCTGGCAAACCACAGCACAGATAAGCAGGAAGTGCGCACTCGCCGGGAGATCGCCGTCACACCAACACCAGAGAATCTCGCTCGTCTGTAAAAGCTGACAGTTCAGAGATGGCTTGTGGAACGAAGGATTTAACTTGGCTCCGAAGCGAAAACATAAACTGCTGTTGCAGACTTCCTCCTTTTATACCCACGAGGTGGGGCGGAGTTACGTCATGCAAATTCCGCAGACCCATGGCATTTCTTTGCCATTGGCTCGTTTTGTAATACTCGAAGTTGATAGGCTTTCTAAGCGAAACCCCATTTCGTCGTCATCCGACGTAACTCGGAGTGACAACGAAAGGGAACAAACCCATCATTCAAATTCATCGCTCTCTCAGTCCCTCAGCTAAAATGAAATGATATTAAACCGCCAGTAGGTGGCGGCAAATCCTTATCGTAATGACTGAGTCATTGAATCATTCAAACAATTTGTTAAATAAAGCAGATTCATTCAGTATCCAAACTGAAACCGTTGCTCAGAGACGCTAATGGCTATACCGTTTGGAACTATTTTTATTGTCAAAAAAGAGAAAAGTAGACAATATTGTTGTGTCTAATATCAGTCTTAGTCACCAAATAGCCTATTTACTTATTGTTTATTGAATTGTTGTATAAAATCAGTATCACATTTGCAAATGTGCTGATATTCGGGAAAACTGCACTTTTGCGCGGCTGATATTGCTTATAAATATTAAAAACAAGTTGTTGTTTTTTTGCATCAAATCTTGGCTTTTGGAAGCTTTTTTAGTAATCTTGGTGGCATTTTTGCCCCTGTTAATTTCATAACTTCATTCATTTCAAAACATTAAAGTCACCCTGTGATGAAAATCAAGTTTTTAATGTTGTTTATATGTCTATGTGGTGTTTTTAATACGCTTTAACACAAACCATGTGTAAATTCATAAGTCGACAGCATTGCTGAGTATTTTCTCCTTAAAACTGCAGTGAACCAAAGACAGTCTCAAAAACACGCTTTGAAATCGCTGGTGTTTCTGACGTCACAAACTACCTTGTAACCAATCAGATCAACGTGTGATCGTCAACGAGTGGATCACTGAGTGAGTGAGTGAGTGGAGGCGGGGCTCATTTGCATATTCATAGAGCCGCGAATACTAAATGAGGCAAGGGTGTCCAGTTACATTCAAGCGATTTTAAGGCATTCGATGGCTTTTAACAGCGCTGATTAATGGTTTAAATTTTCGACTAGTCAATGCAAATACGTCTGTGCTCAGGATATCCCATGGCTTTGACTACACAATAGATCGTGGAAAATCCAGTTACCCATCAAACCCTGCTGTTTCACACAAATCTTTTGTTCTCCTAATCCAATTGTTGCAGTTTTAGTTCTGCTTTATCCCAGAGTCATTCCCTCTTTACCACCCAGAAAACACCAAGACGAAGGGAACGCTGTAGAGAAGTGAACCAGAAGAATGAGGAAACAACCGGCCATCCTACAAACAACGCTTCTCCTACTCCGTGTTTGTGTTGTTTCCAGTCCAAAATATCAAAAAATTCTTAAATCAAGATGCATTTACTACATGAGTAAAATTACATAAATATTAAGTCCTGTTTTCCTGGGGAATTAATCAAAATGAAGTGAGTTTTTGCTTAAAAAAAAAACAGAATTATCTGCCAATGGGATCAGAAAAATAATGTAAAATCAAACAGGAACAAGATTATTTGACCCATTGGCAGATAATTCTGCTTGTTTTAAGCAAAAACTCACTTAATTTTTATTTATTTCCCCCGAAAACAAGACTTAATATCTTATGTCATTTAACTACTATAGTAAATGCATCTTGATTTAAGAAATGTTTGATATTTGGACTGGAAACAAGACAAAAATACTAAGTAAGAAAATCTTTTTTTGCAGTGTCCATTTTACACTGTGAAATGTACATTATTCATAATATGTGAAGAAATGTGAGGATTATATATGATTGACCAAATGAAGGTTGTGTGTGAATGTGAGCGGGAAAGAGAGGAATAAAGATGAACTGAAGTTCAGAGGTTTTGGGGTTCTGGTGAGAAATGGAGAGTATGATAAACAGAGACTCTATTTACTGTTAAAGAAAGGATCGATTATGAGCGTTCAGTTCTCTATAGAGCCGTTGAGTTTGAAACAGTGAAGATAGTGTCCGACGGGAATCCTTGACCAACATCATGGAAACATTCTCCTAATGTTTGGGAAACGAATATCATTATCAGTCTTTTTCATGCCCTCTATAGTATTTTTTGTTTCATTTTTTTTCTCACAGATCTTTGCTTTCCATTACAGAATCAAAGTCTGGCTTTCAGTAGATCCTTCAAACCTTCTCAGCTTCATACATTATGAATATGATTACATAAAGATTGACAGACTCATTTTCAAAGCTGGTGTCGTGTGAAAGTCAAACCCTTTAATATTTGTGATTTTTACTCAATATCTGATTGATATTGTATATAGTCTTTTCATTATATTGTTAAAATATGTTTACGACTAATATAATATGTCTATAGTATCATATTGGCAGTTGTGAATTTTGACTTATCAAAAGTTTCATTTTCATGCTAAAAACAATTGATTTTTTTTTTTTTTTTTTAGATGTATGTTCCTCTTCCCAGTCAAAATGTACCGAATGCGTTAGAAAGGTTAAACAAACAACTGAAAGTCTAGTTATTATTTTAGGCCACAACGTAGAAAGAGAATATATTGTGTTCGTAATAACATTATACTATATAATCTTTAACTAGAGTTGCATGAATATTGTTTTTAAACGTTGGGTTTTTTAAATTTATGAAATGTAAAATGTATCTTTAAAAAGCATTATATCAATATTTCAATATCTATATTCTCTAAGGCATACATGTCTCTTTTGTTCTTGTTATTTATTATATAACAAAACTCTGAATCCAAAACTGAAAATATGGAAATCATATCCCCATTTAATGAACCCAGCTTCAGGCTGCATGGGTTTGATCAATTATTAATCTGAGGAAGGTTTATTACTCGTGTCTGATGGTTAGGAAGAAAATCTCATGGAGCAAATTACATTTTCCTTACTTTTTTTCCTCAAATGTGTATATACATTATACTTTTTGGAGGTTATTTGAGTCAAAAATAAGAGTAAGACAGATGCCAGGCTATTCAATGTTTGGCTTGTCATATTAACACAAATATGCCGTAATATGCGTAAAACATCCGTTTCTTCTTAGTTTAATTAGAAGAGATGGTGATTATCTTTCACGAGTTTTGCTGATCCTCTTACTGATGCTTAAGAAACAAATCCGTCTGCTATTGTACCTGGTTATCCCAAAAAATGGAAGTCCTATCATCATTTACAGATGCTTAAGTCTTTTGAAACGTTCGTAGCAGAATGTCCAAGCTGTTCTTTTCCAAACAATGAAAGGAAATGTTGAACACAGCCGTTCAGTGAATAACAAAAGGAAAATCAAACATTCAGAACATTTGTAATATACAGTAGTGCATGAATAATGTCAGTTTGGATAACAAGGTAATAATAAACAAGTAATAAATGTGTAGTTTTTTGGAAGAAATTATTTTAAGTCCCCCTATTTTGGTATTCTTAAACTCTCCTAGATTTGTTTTGGCGTCTCCTATAACAGGTTTACATGCGTCCAGGGTCAAAAAACACTTTAATTTTCTCATAATGTACATTACAGCATCAGCTCTTTTCTCTCAGTGTCTGAAACGGTTTGTTCGAAGATTCAGTCTCTCTAAGCCCCGCCTCTATGAAAGCTTCCTCTGCTGTGATTGGTCAGAAAGCAAACGCTCATTATCATATCTGAATCTCAGCTCTTGATACAGTGATACGAACAGTAACGATGGCGTGGGTTTTACCGTATCAATCTCATCAAAGTGGATTTGCTTTGTCAGCAGAAAACAGCGTCTTCTCGACACGAACAACACGAACCAAACTCTCCAGTCTCAGATAAACTACAGTGTTTGAGGGCGGAGCTAAGAGACGCCGTCAGCCAATCAAGACCACAGGCTGGAATTATGCAAATTAGTTACATTGTTATGTTGGTTTGTAATTGGAAGTGAGACTGAATTTCTGACGACTCGTTTCAGCAGTTCAGAATCGATTCTTTCTTTTAGGAGAATTTTTATTTGTCATGCACTTTGATCTTTAAAACTTTTCAGACATTTTACATTCACAAACACACACTGCATGAGAGGTAATATTGGAAAAAGCATAATAGAGCCACTTTAACACATTCAGGCATATAATTGTAGCTTTTATTTCGTGTTCTGTTCAGTATATCCATCATGTAGTTGGAATAAAGAAGCGTTACATAAGCCTCTGTTCAACAACACACTTTGTCCCCTGGGCTGTTATTGATTTTGTTCCAAGCTTGCAAAATGACACCGGCTAATAGAATCAGTAGGAGGATCTCTGTATAGCGTTTCTACTGGTTTGCCCCACAGCGCTTTCAAATCGACTCCCTTTAGAGACCCAAATAAACTCCAACCGTGATGTCATTGGTACAGCGTAATATTGCAAAACAACAAATGAATACATTGAAATTGTCATTGTTTTTTCCATTGTGCTATTCTTGAGCCCCAATAAAGACACAGGATGCCTGTTTCATGGGGAAGAGACTGTAACATGGTATTATGATTATGCCAAACTACCTTATAGGACTGACAATCAAATAAAAAGAAATACAATTCAAAAACATTACGTATGACAAAGCAAGTTTGCAGGTAATGAGTTGAATGTAATCACTAGATTAGCGACGTCAGGCCCATTTAACACTTTTTAAATAGAGCAACTAACAACGTTTTGGATTGCTGGTTAACACAGTTAGTCACTATCAATCACAGCTTTATTGGATATTCTGCTATATATTATAAAATTACAGTGTGTGAGCACAGATTAGGAGAGAAAACAGATGTAAAGTGTCGACAGTTAGCGCATTACGCCATCTAGCGACATTTAGAGGCTTTTTGAGCAAGCTTTAGCTACTTTACATTGAAAATAGTTGCTAACATATGTAACTGTTTCCAAATGTGAAAGATTCACTGCTAGAGGGCGATGATCTCTGTGAACACATGAACCAGTGTCTTTATGATTTTCACCTGATTAGTTAGGGATGCACCGATATGAACATTTTGGCCAAAACCGATAACCGATAATTCTTTATATTTGAAAGTCGATAACCGATATGTTGGCCGATAAATCTAAATCTGAATTTTTATATAATTTTTGAGAGCCTGATTACAAAAAGTCTCACCAGTAAAAGCCATTATAATAAGGCTTTCATTATAATTTTATGTAGCCGATATGACCACAGCACTTTACTGTATTTTCCTTTTTTGAAGTGATTCCAATCATATTTCAAGCAATTCAAAACCATAATGTTGAAATAATCCATTATTTATCATTTATTATTTATCATTTTAGATGATGTGTTAATTGTATTTAATAGATGACAGCATCAGAGAAACATTGCTGGTTTGTAAAAGCTGTTTTTCTGCATGTTTTGACTGAGTTTCCGCTGCATTTACACTGTTCTGACCAGCAGGGGTCGCCAGCGTGAGACACTTCCATCAGTGAATCATTTAGTGAATCAATTGATTAAAAGTTTTGAAATGCTTTGTTTTTCCCATCACTACACTTCGGAGTGGGGAAACAAAGGACAATATACATACAAGCAAACAGGACTAAACTAGACCGGCGATTACTGGGGAACCAGTGCAACAAAGTAAACACAGGAAGTGAAAACAGAAAAAATGGAAACAAATTGCAAACTAAAAGTCCTTATAGTCTAAACTAAAACACAGACCAGACGTGAAAAATGAATTGTCTTGTTTGCATATTGTCCATAAATCACAAGAATCACTGCCCAACAGTCAGAGCAATCCATTTCGCAATCAAGTTAAGTTACCTAAGTAAATGTCTCCCTACTCTTTAATTCTGTTGTTGTTGTTGTTGTTATCACATTGTGTTTTTGTGCATTTATGTGTAGATAGATCTCTGATATCTCATTAACACTGGTACAGATGTGCATTAGAACCAAAACACGCACCAACATGTTCATAAAAGAGAGATTTCACACACACACACACACACACACACACACACACACACACACACACACACACACACACACACACACACACACACACACACACACACACACACACACACACACACACACACACACACACACACACAAATACACAAAATCAAATAGTGCTTTGCCTTTCATATTTGTCTTTCTTCGCTCAGGCTATTGTTTTATAATAGTACATAATATCACTGAAAGAGATTTTGGCTCATAGTTGGTAAGATTTAATGCCCAAAACAACACAAATCCACTGCGGATGATTAACAGGTTTGTCCAAGTTTAATCCGCACCGGTTTTAGACAGGAATCCTTCTCTTTTGGAGCGAATGGGGAATACGCTGTAAATTTGCCCTTGTGTGCCGATGGTTTGAGCTCTGGACGCCGATGGTGTGTGTGTGTGTGTGTGTGTGTGTGTGTTTTAGCATTGGTTTCCCGTATAACTGCACTAAGATCTGATTCTGGGTCAGTTGAAGACTCTAATTCTAGCCACCTAATCCTCTAAGCATTTTTCCTGCGAGTATCTCAGTCTGTGTGTCTGTGTGTGTGTGTGTGTGTGTGTGTGTGTGTGTGTGTTTGTGTGTGTGTGTGTGTGTGTGTGTTTGTGTGTGTGTGTGTAATCACAGTGTACTAATACCTCAGTAATCCATCCATCCACAGTGGCGGTTCTTCAATAGACACCCGCGCATGTTCCCCTTGTTCCCTGCTTTTATTTTATCACGGCGTCCCTGTTTTTGGATCTACCTCACTGAAACATCCCGTAAACACACATGAGTGTTGCGATGGTGACGAGAGCATCAGCTCAGGTAGGTTTATCATCCACCCGGTGTATTAGACACCGGTATAATGCCCTTTTCACAAGATGTAAAATAAGTCTGTGATGTTCCCAGAGTGTGTGTGAAGTTTTAGCTCAAAATATCCCACAGATATTTTTTATAGCATGTTAAAATTGTCACTTTTTGAGGGTGAGCAAAAAGCGCAGTTTTTGTGTCTGTCCCTTTAAACGCAAATGAGGTGCTGCTCCCTGTGTGTGTGTGTGTGTGTGTGTGTGTGTGTGTGTGTGTGTGTGTGTGTGTGTGTGTGTTGTACACGCACACACTGAACATTTCAAAAACTTTTAAGACAAACTTATTTTCGGAAAAAGATGGAGAGACTCAAGATGAAGTGACAACATGTATGGTTAGTTGATGAATTTATGTTGCTGATGTGGAGTTAACTATCTTCTAGTCATTGATTAGCTTATTCTGTCATGATAATCTATAAATCGTGTTCCTGGGGGCAGGTTTTATGTAAATTTCAGGGTTAGTGATGTCACTAACACGTGAAGAAGCTCATTGTAGTTCCTATCTGCCATTTGTTGTAGTCCTTAAAAAGCGATTTCTGTAAAATAAAATATATCTCTTTGCTACTACGAGTGAATATATCTACTTCGAGTAAAACTAAATAAGCCAATGCACATTGGCGTGCAATCATTTGCATCAGCTGTTCAGCCTCGCAGCGCTGGTATATAATGAGTAGCAGGTGCGATTGCACTTCAGCTTTTAGCTTCGGAGCCGAGCACTTTGAATGCTGTCTACAGAGTGTGAATCTACAAGCCTTTCTGGACCTCTCCATCCTGGTGTGAGTGTTACAGCACAGCAGCGCGAGCAGTGTTTCTCTCTCTCTTCTCTGTCTTTTTTGTTTTTCTGGTTTTGAGCAAAAACAAACAGCTGTTATACTGGCAAGACCTACCAGCGAGAGAAAGTCAGCGCACAGACAGGTGCACATTCCTGTCTACAGCACCAGTGAGAGCAGTCTCTAAAAGAGCTTACACAGATAGAACGCGTCTTTTTCAAGATGACTTTCTATCTGTGTGTTTCTGGATGTGGTCGTTACCTGGGGTCACGAGATGGTCACGATCGCTGCTTCATGTGTCTTGGCCTCGAACACGCTGAGGCAGCGTTCGTGGATGAGTCATGTACCCATTGTGGTAAGATGACTATCTCAGAGCTGCGGTTGAGACTCTCGTTCCTGCAAAGGGGCGGAGTCCCCGTGCCTCTGTGACACGGGAGACCTGAGGATCACCTGAGCGCTTCCTCTGGGGAACCAGCCCCCTAGGAACCCTCATCCCTCTCACGCTCTGCAGCCAGTAGAGTTACCAACCGAATGTGCTGGACCATCCTCGAGATGTGTACCAGTCGTTTCCTTTGGTGCTCCCCGCGACG
>JAPDVR010000001.1:70798479-70868479 GCA_026230005.1 Gila orcuttii | reverse complement strand
GTATAGTTTTGGATTAAATCAGATGTGTTCCACGTTAAACGCCACAATTCACTTTTTCAAAAATCCTTTCAGGGAAAATAGTATACACTGCATTAATAAAACAACCCTACATATTTATACCAGACTGTGAAATTAATATGGAAAAAGATGTACGCTGAACCCGATTCACACAAACTAAAAAAATAAATTAAAAAAGTGTCCTGCTCTCCCCTATTATAATAACAGTTACCTTTTTTTTTTAAATAAATTCATGTACAAAATTCAAAATTACATATTAGTGTTACAACCCACCTTGATTGTGGGATAGGTTATATGTATAGATATATTAGTGTTTATCATAAAAAAACTAGAAAAAAAAACAACAGACAATAAAAACTGCTTATTATTATCATTAGAGGCTCAAGAACGCTGCGATGAAACCCAATTGTAATTGATTGTCAAAGATCAGCATTCTTCCCTAATAGTGACCAACCGTAAGTCGTAGCGACATGAAACTCTGAGGGATTGTAGTGCCCAACCTTGTCTATAACGGCACCAAAGCTCGTCCCAATCGGCCTGACGGGGGCGCTACAGCGGCCGAAAGTATGAAATACCTCTTAACTCCTAATGCATTATTTGCAGACTTCGGTGTCTCATATCACTGGAATTCTTGGCGTAGACGAACAAAACGCACGTCTCGGATTCGAAGGCTGGATTGCAAACTCGTTTTTTCACCCCTTCGGAACTAAACCAGTGCAGAAAGATTTTCTGGAGTGTGGTTGTCAATAATAATCAAAAACCAGTCGAAATTTCCAATCAGGTCTGGAACGGGACGCCAAAACACTTGAAGTGGGCGTGGCCACTTTTCCTAAAACCGCTCTCCCTCTTGAGCAGAATGAGATGACGTCGAGTGAATAAACGATGCAGTGATTGGCCACTTGGTGGTGCTATAAAATGTAAAAAAAAAACCTCAAAAACGGCTATATATAGCTACGCAACAGTCAGTCCAATTGACTTGAAAACTGGCATGCAGTGTCTCTGTCCAAGCTGTCGGGATTGTCTTTGAGGACATTCGCCTATCTCGAAAAGCACTGGCCTAGAGGACTGTGAGAAATTCAAAAGAAGTTGGCCAACGCATTTTTCAAGCATGTAAATGATTATACATTACATGATTTTTCACACATGCACACGATATTCATACCGTAACCTAGATCCCTTCATTCTGAGAAACTTTTCTTCCAGGACCACTGCTGTCGATCTGAATGAATGAATTCAGGGTGAAGAATGGATTAAGGAGTCATTTTTATTCAAAACTAATGGCTTGAATGGATTTAGCACCCATAAACACCCCTAGTTAGATCTCAAAAGCTATTGGTAAAAAATATATAGTTTCACTATTTTTACCCAGGCATTACTTTACCCCAACTTTGATTGGCTCTCCAGGCGTTTCCCCGAGCATTCGGCTGTGGATAAATTGGGAGGTGTTATTAGACACCTATAGGAACACATGGTAAAAAAAGCTATTGGTAAGAATTTTTTTTTTTTTTGCATAACTATTTAGATGTTTGCAGGTTTGCTATAAAACATGTAAAACCTTACGAGTGCGCTTAAAAGCTTTAAAGCATTTGAACCCTGATAATTTCTGACAATTAATATTATTATTTAGCCCTGCTCTCAGAATTCAATGGGACATAACTAGGGGTGTAACGACACCCTCATGTCACAATTCGACATATATCACGATACGATATTATTGCAATACTCCATAGACATGGTAAAAGGTTAAACAATTTTTTACTGTTGATTCAAATGCTACATTTAATTCAAATATTACATTGTGTGTGTAAATGAATAGTCTTGGACTTGGTGCTGAAACCCAAAGCACAGGACAATAGAAACACCAGAATAACAATATTCATGATTCTGAAGCTGAAAATACAGAATTATTTTAAATGAATATTCTTGCACTCTTTCACTGACTAGATATGTGTAAAATAATGTAGGCCACTTTACTTTAATTTATTGACAAATATTACCCCATTGTATTATTATTATTCATTATATTCAATATTAATAGTTTAATGTAATACTGACACTAAAACTCTGAAAACCTAAATTTTTTCTCACAAAGTAATTTTTATTTTGGATGAATACACAATAAATATTGTCACTATCCACGATACTGTTGCATTTTTGTATTGTGATATACATATATTCTTAAACCCCTAGACATAACAGATACTTATACATCTTTTTAGGCAGAAAAAAAGAATGCAGTTTTAATGATCCCTCTTATTTTTAAAAGGTTATTGAGTATAAATATTGAGTTTCAAAACGTGTCCGTTGTCTCTCTGTGTGTAACACTGTTTGCTGTGAATCCAGCCAGTAGTCCCACTCAGACTCGGACTGCACCAGTGTCTCTGCCGACGGGTGGGAATGTCGAGGGATGGGAATCGCGAAAGACAGAAACGTGTCTTTAATCTTTAATCTCCCCCTCCTGTTTTCCTCGCATGTCTGAGTCCGTTTGCTCATCGGTGAACAGCACAGTACGGAAACCACACCCTTCCATCTCATCTCCTCTCCTCTCCTCTCCTCGGAGATTCCTGAATAAAACACAGGATTGGTTAGGAAATCTAACGAGTGGTTGAGCTAAGCGGCTAACGTTAGCTCGAGGACAGCGGGGGATGGTCTGTCCTACTTCCCTCTTCTGTTTACCACTGATTATTTCATCCAAAGCTTATATACTTCCCCCAACCCTTCTCTCTCTCTCTCTCTCTCTCTCTCTCTCTCTCTCTCTCTCTCTCTCTCTCTCTCTCTCTCTCTCTCTCTCTCTCACACACACTCACACCCACACACACTCACACCTTAAATGTAGTTTCCCGGCGAGCGAGCGGGAGAAGGAGGAGGCTCAGTTGAAGCGTTCTCTCTCGTTCTCTCTGCGTACTTCCAGAGCTGTGTTTGCGTGTGTGTTACTCGACCGCACTTGGTCTCGTCAGTCACCGTTTCTTCATCATTTCTGCTGATCGCTTCTGATATTAGGGACTGTTGCTATGGCGCACGCCGCAGCGAGCATCAAAAAGGCCCGAGGGGAGATGATGGAACAGGGTCCCGATCTGAAAGCGCTGGAGAAAGCCCGTGAGAAACGGAGGCGCTCGAGGGAAAGAGCCGAGCGCAGGCGAAAGGTAATGCAGGCGTCGGCATTTCACATCTCACCTTAGAAGAACACTGGCCTTTCTCCATCCTCTCATCCAACATCCATCTACCATCCATCAGGACCTGAAGAGAAGGACACTAGCATTCCCGATGGATGCTCTCTTGTGTGTTGATTATGTAGTGCTTTTTACAAACGGTTTAAATAGATTCAATGTCACCTATAGTTTGTCTCTGATGCATGGTGTCCTTTCAGGGTGTGATGTTACACCCAAACCACAATGTCATTACCTTATAACTGTAGTTATATATAAAGACTGGGTTGTTTTAAACCAACTTTGGGTCAAATACTGTATGGACAAACACAAATATTGGGTTAAAAATTGTAATTTAAAAATTTAACCCAACGGCTGGGTTTGTCAATATTTGACCCAACGTATACAAAGCATTTTTTAGTGTACACATCCCCTGGATCTTTACTGGTGTTTTATTGCACAGCATTCAGTAATAATCTATCCCTGTGTGTATTGATTATGCTTTCGCATCTTTAAAATGCTCCTGCCATCCGCCCAGTGTTGTGTTATTGTGTAGGGCATCATACGTCTCCATCTGTGTGTCGTAAAGAGAAATTAAGGACACTAGCATTACAGCCTCTACATGGATGCACTCTTGATTATGTACGATTTACAAACTGTTTAAATAGATTCAATGTCGCCTATATAGTTTGTCTTTATACCACCTCTGATGAATGCTGTCCTTTCAGTGTGTGAAACCACAATGTCATTACCTTTTATTTTTATATTTATTAATACTGTAGTTATATGCTCATCCTCTGATTTTTGGGATTCTATTGCACTGCATCCAGTGATAATCAATCCCCGTGTGTATTGATTATGCTTTCACATCTTTGAAATGCTCCTGCCATCCCCAGTGTTGTGTTATTGTGTAAGCACCATATGTCTCGCATGGGTCACAGTCATCTTTATGTGTGAGTGTATTCATCTCGCTTAAATAGTCACTGGCCTTTAAAAACACTCTTTTTTATGTTATAAAACATGCCGTTTTAACAAAACCTAATGGGAACGCTTATGTCCATAACTGCAGTATATTTTATATAACATGACTGTAGTCCTTGAAATGTCTACTGTACAGGTCTTGATGAAATGCTTATGGCAACAGTAATCGGTCAAACTGCCACATAAACACTTCAGGCAAGTTGTAAAAAGGATTAGTGGTGTTTTTTCAGAAACTGCAATCAGCATAATCGATAATGCAATAGCATTTGACCTCGCAGTGCTGAGGAAAGTGAAATGGTGTGAAGCACTCTGTAATTTTTGCTTTATGATGTGCTGATTGATCTGCAAACACAATACTGAAACAAATAATAACTCTTTATCCTAACAATGTCGCATCCTTAAAATCTGAACTTCTCGTGACAGATGTTGCCCAATCTGCAGTGGGGTGGCGTTTAAATCGCATTAAAGCTGCACTATGTAACTTTTTCTGCCGCTACAGGGCGTATAGTCAAAACAACAACAACGGCGTGACCTCACCATTTTTCACATCATATGCATACAACAAGACATTCAAACAATAAGACTAACACCGTCTTCTGTGTCTTCAAGTTTTCTGTCAGTAAAGGAATCCAACCAATCACTCGCCTGTCTATTAAAACACACGCAAGATCGGCGTCTCTGTCTAGTTGAAGTTTCTCCATGTAGGAAATGCCACACCGATGTTGATCCTGGTTTTATTTCTCTTCTTGTCCCAAAATCTTCTTGGGTCGTTTGATTGACCCGTACGTCAACTTTTACGTTTACGTTTATGGGACTTGTCTTTGTCAACAGAACCAGCTGCAAACGGTAAAGAATAATTGTGTTCCATAACGACTGCGCGAAACAAGCTAGTTGCTTGATAGACGCTACAACTACAACTCCCGCATTTGTCCACGAGACTGTAGCTGTGTCCCAATGTGAAGGACGCGGACTTCGAAGGACGCACCATGTCGCCTTCGCAGGATTTCCTAATTGCGCATCCAGGTGTTCCTGATTACCGCTCCTGGCGCCAAGCAACGGTGCGAGAGTGCAGCTGCCATCCTGATAATTAATTTGATATACTTGAGTAAACAGCTATGGAGCCAGAATTGGCTATTGTCATTTTTATGTTTTATATTTTACTGGAGGACATGGTGAGGATGTTTCACTCATGTATTTTCGGCTTAGCCAAGACCATGGCCCGAGCTGGTGCTGTGTCCTGACTCCTGAATCGCCGGATTACACTTTAAACTGTTCAAGTATTGGGTGTTAACTTGCGTAAATAATGTAATGAAATATGAAAAGAAAAGAAAACATACATAGGCATATATATATATATATATATATATATATATATATATATATATATATATATATATATATATATATATATATATATATATATAAGGTTCAAATGTTCACTTAAATCTTGATGCGATTTTGTAGGCTAGTGTATTCTTTTTATTATGTACATAAATGGACCATGGTGAATATATTTACACAGGTTTTGAACCCGATTTGAATATAAAACCCAGTTGAATATAAAAAAGTGCAGTTCAAATGTTACTCCCGCTCGTCATCGGTAGCTGTCACAGTTGCTAGGCGACAAGAACAATCCGTAATTCGTCCGTAATTTTTTTAAATAAAAATGCTGTCGTCACCGGCGCTCAATGACTTATGGGGTAAGATAGGCCGCTAAGGTTCCATTTATGTATCCTTTCTTTCACGGGGAAACGAAGGGTGCTTTTGGCGTCGCTTTTGAATCAGGGTAGCCTTCGCCGTGCCGCGATGACACAACCGGCCTTCGAATACGGCCCTCGGAGGGTGCAGCCTTCACATTGGCACACAGCTTATGTTGCCATGGTTTCTACTGCAGTAAAAGCAGTAACCGAGGGTAACTCGGATATGACGCCATTGACGGGCGACTCTGTCACACCTGCACACACGCCCGGTTTCTTTTGTTAAAATTGCTATTTTCTCACAATTTACAAATAATTGGAAACATTTGGGATATTGTAAGTAATCAACTGAACAAAATATATAACACTGGCCGAGTGTTTTTTGGTTATTTTACTGCAAAAATCTTACATAGTGCACCTTTAAATGGCAATTTGTTTCATAATATTGGGTTGACTAACATGGGAAGAAAAAACACAATAAATGTCAAGGTCTACAATTGATTCAGATTTTTAACAAAATTAATACAAAACAGTAAACAAAAAAAAAAAACTATGCATATATTGAGTCGAGATTTGATTCAAAACCGAGAATTGATTTTTTTTTGTGATCAACTCTTTATTGTCTTTAGAAATAAAATAACATCCACTCAAACAAACAAACAGACAGTGAAGGGGAAACAACAGACATATTACCAATAATTTAACAATATGGAAGGAGGAGAAGAGAATAGAAAATAAATAAATAAATAAAATAAATACAAAGGGGCGAGATTTGATTATTAATAGAATCACGAGGTACTAAAATATTCCTATTAGACTATTAGACTACATAGCTTATAATAAAAGATAATGAATTTCAAACCTGAACCAAACATATTTTTATTCTAAGATCAACAGTCTGTCATTAGTCTTTAGTCTGCCACAAAAAACAACAACATTAAAATCATGAACTCAAATGTCAAACTCAAATGTCATTGTGGAAAAACCCAATGACTGTTGTTACAGTGCGTAAATCAGACCTTTCAGGCTATGGCCTAACGCTAATAAGCCTTATGCCAAAATTATTATTACAACTAAATTGTCGGTCATTAAATAAGAAAACTAAATAATTGTGTAGATGATTAGCTTTGTGTGACCCATCAATCACTCCTTTACGACTGGCTGCACACACACACACACACACACACACACACACACACACACACACACACACACACACACACACACACACACACACACATCCTCCACGGACAGTTTTTAATGTTTTATCATACAATAACTACTCAAGATTTTGCTTTAGTATAATTTTCGGGACAGTTAGGGCCGGATTCGGGACAACAGCTTAGATCTCGGGATGTCTGGTCAGCCCAGTTACTAACGCAGAATTAGCTACTGAAAACCATATTTAGGTTATGATTGTCCATAATTTGTGAAGTAAATCTTCTGTACACGCGTGAGCTGTTGGAATGCTTCTTGAATGTGGACATTTATGTGTCACTTCTGTACTTTTACTCAAGTAAAATGAGTACTTTTACTGGAGTAATATTAGGGTACTATCTGTACTTTTATTCAAGTAAAATTGAAAATGAGTAATTTTACTGGAGTAATATTAGAGTATCTGTACTTTTACTCAAGTACTTGATTTGCTTCGTCCAGCACTGATAAATGATCATGTGACTTTTATCCTTTAGCATCTTTATTGAAGCGTTGATGGTAAAACCCATTGATTTCAATGAGGAATATTTTCCAGTGCTTCTGACGCTGAATGTGCGGATTGTATGGATGATAAACTGGGTATAATTTAGGCATCATGATATTTGGGACAGTTCTGAGGACACCAGCTGATCACTTTATGAATTGAAAGCCTGTCCACCTAATCTGTGACTAGTTTACTATTAAACATTAATTTCTGAGTGAATTATAGAAAAGCTGTTTTAACTGAGAATTTTTTTACTGACAGGTAAGATTCAAATGACTCTTTTTAGTATCCGATTTTATAATAAATCAATTTAAATCTAAGCTTTGATAATCTGTTTTATTTTTTTGTTTTGGATAGTCGAAGCTCTAAATGGCCAGTTATTTATTTAGTTCCCATAACTGGTTAATGAAAAATGTAATTTCAAACGCTGCTGATGGTATTTGTCTTGAACTCAAATTGAAAGTTTGTGCGGTGGTGCAGGAGGAATTAATTTTTGATTGATTTCAAATTGATATTTTATTGATTGTTATAGATTTGAGTATACCGATTGATTAGCATATTATATATTGTGATTTCTAAGCATGTGTATATTATCTATAATTTGTGGGATGATGGTAATGGCATACTTTACCATTAGTCTTCTTTATTTTAAATTGTATTGCTTAAAAAAATGCACTAAGCAAAATTATTGACCTACATAGTATTGCAGAGGAGATTATAATATTAATTTGTCTTTGTCCAGAGGTAATAATGCGCATCTTCAGTACAGACTTTCTTATGTACTGCAACATCAAGGACATTCATGCTTTGGTTTGGTGTTTTAATATGTTGCAGTGCAGATGTCTGAGTTGCTATGGAAACATAGACCCAGACACTTTATTTGTTTGATTTTTATGTACTTCTGTACCATACTGTAGATGTGTTATAGAGAGAATCACTGCCATGAAGGTTTAATTTCTAACAATTATGTTTGTTGTGACCTATTAAACAACCATAATGATGTCTGGGCTATTAAATTCATATCTGTCTCATTATATTAGCATAGTGTACACAGACTCTGTTTATGTTCTGCCAAACAGTTAATGCCCTGATGCATCGTACACTAGCATGATATTAAGATAAAATATCACTTATATATGGAAAAAAATATTGTTTATTCAACCCCCATCCCTCTTTCCTTGTTCAAGTAGAGATTCCTTGTTAAGGATTCATGCGATTACTTTATAAGCAATTAGATGTTTGAATTCTTCTTTTCCCAATAGAATGTGAAAAATCCCTCAGGGGAACAGAACCAGAATATTATAGAGATGTGAGAGTGGACAACCACCCAGAACACCCTAGCAACCATCTAGCAATGCCCTAGGAACCGCCCAGAACCAGCCTAGCAACCATGATAAATAAGAATACCTTAGCAACCCACAACAACTCCTTGCACTCACTCAAAACACCCCAGTACTGTGGTAATGTGTTTTGTACTGGCAAACACTGAGAAAAAATGTGAGTTGAGTTTAATGTGTTATGGTACTGGTCCTACTCTCACCCGCTCTGAGCGGATTGGAAACCAGTGTCACCGGCATGGGAAGTGGGCGTGTTCACAAAGGCGCTAAAAACCGCAACCTCTAGCGTCAGTCGCTAGTGCGCCTCTTGAGGCCTAAACCTCACTCCCATCCGGGTCACGGCACCACTGTGACTGGTCCTTCTCACACTCGTTCTAAGTGGGATTCGAACCAGCGTCACCGGCATGGGAAGTGAGCGTGTTCACAAAGATGCTAAAAACCACAAACTCTAGCGTTCTCTTGAGGCCAGAGGAGTGAGGTTTACCACCACTCTTTACTATCTGGCCTCAGTTACACTCACCCCT
This sequence comes from Gila orcuttii, assembly GCA_026230005.1. Taxonomy (NCBI): domain Eukaryota; kingdom Metazoa; phylum Chordata; class Actinopteri; order Cypriniformes; family Leuciscidae; genus Gila; species Gila orcuttii. Next base: position 70,859,077 of record JAPDVR010000001.1, on the reverse strand, counting down.
AAACCTCACTCCCATCCGGGTCACGGCACCACATTTTATTGGTTCTTCTCACACCCGCTCCAAGTGGGATTCGAACCAGCGTCACCGGCATGGGAAGTAAGCATGTTCAAAGAGATGCTAAAAACCACAACCTCTAGTGTCAGTCGCTAATGCTCCTCTTGAGGCCTAAACCTCACTCCCACCCGGGTCACGGCACCAACGTGATTGGTTCTACTCGCATTCGAACCATCGTTACTAGCTGAAGAGTTCTGCTTGTTTCGGTTGTGTGCATAAAGCATAAACCTTGTTCCCCCATAACAGGAGTGAGCAGCTCTTTTTCAAGTGCACCCCCCCCCCCACCCCGGCCATATGGTTTACTACAGATTAATGGAGTTTGTTGTCTGTCTACCAAAAGATTATGTCCTCTAATTTGGATGTAGCAAGGGGAACATTGGAATAAAATCCTCTCTCAGTACAGGAACAAGATGTTTGCTTATAGTGGAGAGGCGTAGTGCATGATAAAGGGAGGCGCTGTGCATGATAAAGGGAGGCGCTGTGTGTAATTTGTGGCTTTGGTGTCATTTTTATCAAAGTTTTATGATGCTTAGTGCAAAACTGCTATACTTAATAACATTTTGAGATATAGGTCTTCTTAATAAAAATTTAAACCGTCAAACAATGAGAAAGTAAAGCCAGTAGAGGGTAAAGAGATTATTGTAAAGATTCTGAAGTTGTTTATGATATGTAATAACATTAACATTAACAAAAAAGCCCTGCGACCCTAGAGAGGATACGCAGAAAGAACAAAACATGCATTATAAAGTATTCCACACGACTCGTACTGCATTGCAAGTCATACAGTAGCTTTATGTAAGGGACACAATGAAACTTAAGGTATTGTATTTTGACATCACAATTGTGGTACTAAAATAGCAGATGTAGATGAGACCTTTGATTGGGCTCTTTGTTAAAGCAATGCTAAAATTGAATGAGAATTATTTTAGCCAAAACAGTTATTGTATAGTGTAGAGAAGGTCTTTTGTTCGAGTTTATTAAATGACAGCTCATGAGAGAACAAGGGCATTTGCCTTTGTGTTACACATCACACACACACACACACACACACACACACACACACACACACACACACACACACACACACACACACACACACTTTTTTCACAAAACTTTTACAAAAAGTAATTAATACTGAGTAACTTACAGTACACTGCAAAAAAAAAAATGCTTTTCTTGCTCAGTATTTTTGTCTTGTTTCCAGTCCAAATAACTACAAATTCTTAAATCAAGATGCATTTACTAAAGTAGTAAAATGCCATCAAATATTATTTGATTGTTTTCTGAGGGAAAAATATCTAAATCTTGTTTCCGTTTGAATTAAGTGTATTTTTCTTACCCCATTGCCAGATAATTGTTCTTGTTTTAAAAACCCACTTTTTTTAGATTTTTTTTCCACAGAAAACAAGATGTAATATCTTATGGCATTTTACTACTTTAGTAAATTCATCTTGATTTAAGAATTTTTAGATATTTGGACTGGAAACAAGAAAAAAATACTGAGTAAGAAAAGCATTTTTTGCAGTGTAATGTCAGCTAATAACCTTGAATGTACTGTACCCACGCTCATCTGACGTCACGAACACTCACATCTCCATGTTTGCTCAATGCTCATTGGATGGAGCCACTTCTGTTGACACGATCATTGGTGGCCATTGGAGCATTGGGTTCTGGGAAGAAGCCCCTGTAATATCCCACCTTGTCTCCATGTTTTGTCCATGCCATCCTCCATGTTCCCACATCCCAATCATTCCAGCACTGACATGCATACTGTAGTTGGCCTGACCGGTGTAAAAATAGCCGGGGCTCAAATGATCAGTGAAGGAGAAGCGTTGGCACCGAGGAGTTCACTGCTAGTTATGGACTGGTTTCTAGATAAACGTTCAGGATAGTGTGGTGCTTCACTGTTGGGCCCATTATGGGAACCCAAAGGATTAGTCTTATTTGATCGTTTCAGGATTTCTTTGTATATCCGCCATGGGCAATGCAGCGATGCGTAAGGCACATACAGTCGAAGATTCTGCACTAGAAGATACTCAGTCCGGTCAAAGTGAAAGCTTGGACTCTCTGGTAAGATTTCATGTTTCTGGAAACGTACTTGGGTCTCTTGTGTTGTTTCAGTGATGGAGCTTTCTGCAAAGAGTTTTGTTGCTGTATTATGAGCAGACATGAAGTTTGTTGACTAACATTGATGTACGTTATCTATTTTACTACAAAGCTGAATGTGACATTTCCCTGAAAGATTAGTCTCAGGTTTATATAATCTATAGATCAATAATTTCTAAGGTAAACTATAAATCTTGGTTCGTTGTGTTTTTTTTAGTGCCTATGATACAGTGGATCATAAGATTTTTCACCTCAAAAAAATAAAAATTCTGTCATCATTTAATTACCCTCAAATTGTTCCAAACCTGTATGAATTTCTTTCCTCTGCTGAACTCTAAGGAAGATATTTTGAAGAATGTCGGGAACCGGACAGTTGTGGAAATAAATACATATGGAAGTCAATGTGGACCACAACATTCTTCAAAATAACTTCTTATGTCCCACATAACAATGAAATTATACATATTTGGAACAACTTGAGGGTGATGAATTATGACAGAATACATTTTTTTGGGTGAACTATCCCTTTAATATATATATATATATATATATATATATATATATATATATATATATATATATATATATATATATATTAAAGGGATAGTTCACCCAAAAAAATGTATTCTGTCATAATTCATCACCCTCAAGTTGTTCCAAATATGTATTAATTTCATTGTATATATATATATATATATATATATATATATATATATATATATAATATTAAAAATATAGTAAATATATAAATATTTAACATGGTTCTACTTAAGTAGTCAAGAATATGTGTTGCACTGGATGCGTAAATTTGTGATATGTATTGGCCTCATTATGTTTTATTATGCCATATGTTTTTTGCCATTATGTCGGCCATATTTCTCTCTTCAGACCTTATTCTTGAAACGTGAGCAGAAAAAAATCTGTGTAGATTACGCCTAGAAACACGATCAGAATAAATTTTTGGCGTAAAGCTGTTCTGACGTTATTCTTTGGAATCATAAAAGTGTTCATGTTTTCAAGATATTAGCTGGTTCTGGAAAATAAGACACCTGCTCCCAACCATCTGTAAATGCCTATCAGAAAGTTATTTTTGGCTGCATTTTGATATCACTTAATGATACCATAATGATATTTCTCAAGTTGATTTGTACATATTGGTAGTGTTTAATCTACTGTGGTTGAACTTCTTTGGCTTGGTGTGTGCCGTCGGGTTTAGCTCGAGCTCTGATGTAACTCCAGGATTACAGTGGAAGAGAAGTGTGGATACTTCAGTGATGTTCATGTTCATGTTAAACTGATGGAGGGATGTTTATGTTAGACAGATGGAGGGATGCTGAGAGAGCGAGGTGAGCATGGTCTAAACGCTCCTCCAGAAACTGAGTTCATGAATTAATTAGTTAAACAATTAGTTAAATGTGAAAATGCATTTTATTGCTAAACAAAAATGATTGAATACCGCAGCATCACGTATAATCTTTCTTTGGACTCTTAAGCCGCCATTCCACTGCACACGACATTCGCATACGATTGTCGCATTTCGCCCCCTAGTGTCAGTCGCACGGAACTTTGAAATTGGTCGTGAAGCAACCGTTACCCCTCGGCTATTCACAATGGTAAAATTAATGATGAATGTAATGAATGTAATGTATGCATCATGTATATATCCACACAACAAAACCAATGACCCTCAATACATCTACAATAAAAACAATAGATTTTACAGAGCTAATCAATATAAATATTTAATAATTATAAAATATGTTTTTCTTCCATAATTATTAATAACCGACATTTTACAGAAATAGCGTTTACAAAATAACATTAAAGAGTTGAAATATTGGTAATTATAGCCTCACGCTCATAGTTTTGATTAGAATACATCACATCCGGTCAGCCGGTCGCATACGGTCTAGCCGCAGAAGTTCAGATATTTCAACGGATCCAAAGCTCAAATCGGATAGGAATTTTCCGCATACGCATATGATCGGAACTCCTCGCAGCTCCCGTGCGACTCTCCATTTGAAATGAATGACTTCCGGTCCAACGGCTGTCGTTTGTCGTGTGCAGTGGAAAGGCGGCTTTAAGGCCATTGCACACTGAGTCCGAAATTCGCATCCGAAATTTTCGCACGTTAAAATTTTTTTTCGACCTCACGTTATGTCAATCACGCTTGCACACTGTCTACGAAACTTTCGTCCATCATAAAAAAAAATCTAATCGGGTTCGATTTTCTGCGTTTTTCGCATCTGTAGCAAGCAGTTTGAATGGTGTTTGAATTGTGTTTTGACAATTCAGAGCCACCGAACCACGAATACGAAAAAACGCATACGAAAAATTCGGACTCAGTGTGCAATGGCCTTTAGTTTGAAGATTTTCCTCGGACTCTTAAGTTATATAATGTTAATTTGTATATTCCAGTGTTTTATTTCCTTTAGTTCCTGTTTTCCATAGTTATGTATATCTATAATATATCTTCTGTATTAGCCTCTCTTTTCTTTAGCTGAGGTTCGCGTATTGTTTTAACATGTTTTGTGAGGCTGTTTTATGCTCTTATGAAGCTGTGAAACTCGAGCTATCTTCCAGATATCCTGCAAACACATCGCACATCTACTTTTACTGTGACCAAACGCTTCTGTTCTCTGGGGTTCAATCATTTTTTGTTTTGTTAAGTAGTGCTGTCATTTTAACTACCAATAAAGTCTTCCACACTACAGTAATATCAGATCCAGTAGTTGTGCTTTGCAGATTACATGGATTTTTGTTCTTTTTCTGTTGTAAGGTTTTAAAAAGGCCGTTTCCATGGCAACTATAATCCTGGCGTGACCTTTATATGAATGTGAGTGAGATTGAAATAGTGATGTCAAGTTACAGTAGATAAGTATGCTATAGTTATACAGCGATTGGACTCTGTTGCACTTGTTCGGCTGAATGTTGCACAATATTTTACAGAGCAATCAGTGTCAGTTATGGGGATCGAACAGCTATTGTTGAATCTGCTTCACCTCCTTCTTAGTTTATGAGGTATTAATAGGAGAGGAGAGAGTGAGCCAGACAGAGATGAATTGAATCGTGGCAGTTGATTTAATCTTAGGTGAGCAGTCAGAACAGGCACTTCTACCAATATTGTCCCTTTTCACTTTACCCAAAGCTAAACGTTTAGGTTAAAATTGATGTTGTTTAGCCACATGTGAGATCCACACTACTTAGATTTTTCTACAAAGGAATTACAGTAGAGCTACTCAGCGTCTCATTCCTTACTAAGTGAACTTGGGTTACATACAGAACCAAGACAATCCCATTTATATTTAAATGCTGCGTCAGTAGCGGATGCTAATGCTATATCACAGTGCCATTCTACAAGCCGAAAGCCAATTCATCAGCCCATGCACAGACTGATAGAAGAACTGACATCTGTTCAAACAGTGGGAACCAGGAGTCAAGTCCACGTCGATATTAAAACAAATCTGACGAACGTGTGTGAAGTTAACCCACGCAAGTCATAAGCACGGGAAACCACTTCTTTCACCCAATGCAACGTCCTTTGATTCATAGCAGCAACATCCCTGTTGTGGCCACTAAAACCAGCAAAAGCTGATCAGATTTATGGCACTTTTTCCTGCGGTTAAAGGGACAACGGGGGAAAAAACTCTGTATGGAAGAGGACAGGGTGAAAATGACAGCAAACACCACAACTTGAGCTCAAAATAAAATGAAAGCATCCATAGATAGGTGACCAAGCTTCTGTCGCAACAAAACCTTCACTAGACTGGGAGCAAAATCCATTATGGATGGGCTGTAAATTTACAATCCTCTTAAGCAGGGGCGGAGTGGCAATCAGGAGAGTCAGGACTTTTCCCGGTGGGCCGGTAGTGTTTCGAGGCCACGAGGGCCGGTCTGATAATAGTTATACACTGAAAGTTCTTAGCAACACCATCCGGTGGCCGTTTGTCAAACTGTGCAACCTCTCCGCTCAACCCGTAAATAAATACATCAATCTGCATATCTTGTTTGAGTTCTTAAATGGTCTAGCGGTAGATCTTTTGCCAAGCGTGTCAGAGGTTATGGGTTCTAATCCGCACTCGTATAGTTTTTTTTTCTCTCATCAAAACTGAATATGTTCATCAGTGGTTACAGTCTATATCAAGCAGGGACACGTTTGTGTGCATTTTATTTTTCTGATTTCACTGGAATGAATAGAGAGTCTCCACAGCGGCTGAAGACTTCACAGCGAGTGAAGACTGCGCGAGGCACAGAGACAGTGGCAATGAGCGCTCAGCTTGAGTTCAAAAACAACACATTTTAGCGCTAGATCTCTGTTTTATTTATTTGTATTAGGTACATCCGTGCCTCAATGTTTCAAAAAGTGATGGGGGACAATATCGATCCTGAGAAAAAGTGGTGGGACACGACTTCACTGGATCTAAACAAATCAATCTAACCATATATGTGACCAGTAGTGGTGGCTTTCTTAATCTATTTAAAATAATTTTGCAAGGGTTCTTGCAAAAATGTTTTTTTTTTTTTAACCAAAAAATCCCGCCCTGGTAGAAATTTCCTGGTAGATTTTTTGGTCCCACTCCGCCCCTGCTCTTAAGGGATGTCAAGGCCAACAAAAAAACCATCTGAAAACCTGAGGCTGACTCTAGTGGTTTAACGGTAATGTAGACTGCGACGTCCAAGCAGGAGTCAAAGACAGTAGGCGCGTTTCCATTACAGATTTGCGCAAAACTTTTGTGATTTTTTTTCTAAATGTCGACAAAAAACTATTGCGAAATGACGTCATTCCAAAAATCATGGCAACGGACGTTGTTAGGTTTACGTATATCACAGCCACTGCACTGGCCATTATTATTAATCGAAGGAGACGTGTGTGTGTGTGTGTGTGTGTGTGTGTGTCATCCAATCATTAATGACAAGTAAAGACTCTCACCCTGAGAGCGGCTCATATTTCTGGGAGTTTCTCACTCATTTCTGCTTTGAGGTCGTGATTGTGGCATTTCTTTGAGGTTTAGAATCCAGTATTCCTGTAATTATTTTGTTTTTTATTAATTTAATAAAGAACTCTGTCTCGTATTCTGTCCAAACACACCGCGTCATCTACGTCAGGTGACTGTAAATGCGCAAAAACTGTTTCTATTGCAGTTTTGCGAAATATTTCTTTTTCGAATTGCCTGAAAAACCACCTCATGCAAGCGTAAAAACATTTTTGCGATAAATGGGAGTTTTTGCGAAATTGACGTGTTTCCATTGAGCGTATTTTCCATTCACAATTTCAATTTGCGCAATTTGAAGGATAATGGAAATGCGGCTAGTGATAAATAAGCAGCAAGCGTCTCTTTAACTGCTGGGAAAGGTGGAGAAGACAGAGGCGGCAGGGTTAGCATTCCCTGCCAAAAAGGGTTGTTTCCAGGACCTTGAAATCTGGCCGACTCATGCAAGTCCAGCTTTAACTTGTTCATTACAAGTGAAACACGCTAGAGCGCTTGAGCAAGAGTGTCTGTGACACCACCGGCAGTGAGGAGACATAAGGAGATCAACAGCGTCAGAGTTTTCAGGCTCAGACACAGATGGTCACCGGATACGTTGCCCGTCATCCAGTGAGAGCAAGAGAGAAAGGGAAAAATCTGTTGGCTCGCTCGCCCATATCCTCAAGCTCAACATCAGATCCCAGGACCCTAGCATGGGCACATACACAGTGTTCCCCAAGAAATGAAATGGCACGAGTGCTTTTGAGTCCCTGGTGACGCAGATTCTTGGAAAGTGACGCCACATACACCATCAGCCAATGAGTTAGCATGATTATATACGGGCTTCAGACAGTCGTCACACCTGTTCCTATAGAGTCAGATACTGACGCAGCATCAAGTGAACCAGATCCATAGAGACCGAAACCATATATCGCTGCGAAAACTAATTACTATATGAGTGTGTGTCTGTGTTATTGTGTGTTTATAGTGTTTCCTTTTAAAGTCCCCCTGTAGTCAATCATTTTATCCCTTAAAACTCATCTTTGTGAGTTTTTAAGAAAAAAAATGTCTTCATGCCTTAAAATATCTTGAATGTAACTCGACACCCTTGCCTAATTTAATATGCGCAGTTCTATTAATATGCAAATGAGCCCCGCCTCCACTCACTCACTCACTCAGAGATCCACTCGTTGACGATCACACGTTGATCTGATTGGTTACAAGGTAGTTTGTGACGTCAGAAACACCAGCGATTTCAAAGCGTGTTTTTGAGACTGTCTTTGGTTCACTGCAGTTTTAAGGAGAAAATACTCAGCAATGCTGTCGACTTATGAATTTACACATGGTTTGTCTTAAAGCGTATTAAAAACACGACATAGACATATAAACAACATTAAACGCTGGATTTTCACCACAGGGGGACTTTAACCTGCGAACTGTGACATTACTTCCCTGCCTTGAGCTGTAAGTCAACATGATTAATAAAGTACTGCAGTATTCAGAACTGCTGCTGTACACAACTCTGTTCTCACAACTTTATTCTCACAACTCTATTCTCACAACTCTATTCCCATAACTCTATTATTATAACTCTATTCTCATAACTCTATTATCACAACTCTATTCTCACAACTCTATTCTCATAACTCTATTCTCATGACTCTATTCTCACAACTCTATTCTCACAACTCTATTCTCATAACTCTATTCTCACGACTCTATTCTCACAACTCTATTCGTATAACTCTATTCTCATAACTCTATTATCACAACTCTATTCTCACAACTCTATTCTCATAACTCTATTCTCATGACTCTATTCTCACAACTCTATTCTCACAACTCTATTCTCATAACTCTATTCTCACGACTCTATTCTCACAACTCTATTCTTATAACTCTATTCTCATGACTCTATTCTCACAACTCTATTCTCATGACTTTGTTTTACATTACATTCTCTTACTGTAAGTGTAGCTGTGAGTTGCTCTTTCATCAAATGCTTATTTTTGTCTTTTGAATGAATTTGCATGGTTTACAGTGTGTTGTGCTAAAACAAATTTTTTATTTCAATAATTTACCAAAAAAAAAGACATCTAAGTAGGCGTGATGTTATGTTAGTACATAATACATACATAAATGTCATTATTCTTCTGCTAAGACATCCTTCACTAAGTCTTACTAAAGTCTTTAGATAAGACTTTGCACTCATATTATTATGAATGGGAGAAAGTGCAACGTACAATATGTGAGAATAAGTCCCGCCTTCAAAATAAAAGAGCCAATTACCAGTTTGTAAAACCATTGCAATATAGCTCTTTAACTAGCTTAACCAGTACCAGCCGTACCAGTCAGATCATGCAGGTTACCTAGATTGACCAGTTCAGATTAGTAAGTGAACTGCTTGTCTGTAGGGGAAAACTAGCTGGATTGTGCTAGCCTAAGCTTGCCTTTTTTGCGGTGAATGCTGAAATAGTAAATGATTCCTTGACAGACGAGAAGGTTTGTGTGGTTTCAGAGAAGGGTCGATCTCTGTTACTGGGCTGGGATGAGACTGTTTCTAGCTTTACTTGTCATGGGATACTAAATTATTCATAAATCCTTCACACAGTGCATGAATTAAAGCAGAGAAGCTCTCTGTGAATGAATGTTTGATGCTCTACATGGCAAATAATGATCCTGTGACGTGTCATTTGTCTGTTGGCTTTTATGATGGTCGGGGTTGGCAAATCTTCAATTGCATCTTATTTTGACATCTTATCTTTAGTTTGGCACACTTATCTCTCTAATGAATGGGAAATTAATCTTTTCATTAATGCATTAAAGTAACAGGATTTAGTGGATGAATCACTGTTATACCTGCACCTCTATCAGAAATATTTACCTTGTTAAAATCCTGCTAGCTGGTTTTAATGGTTTCAACTGGTCATTAACTAGTCCAAGTTGGTTTAGGTGGACCATCAGTCATTCGCTTGATCAAGGAATCCCAGGTTGAGGACAAGTTAAGCTGACTGGCAACCATCGGTTGTGAGGTACTTTCAATAGATTTGAAAGGAATGGTGCCAATTTGGAAATGTTAAAAAACTCAACTCAAATAATAAAATCTTGCATTTACCGTAACCTGTGCTGAAACCCCATTGTAATTGTTGGAATTGCCAAGGATCAGCATTCTCCCCTAAAAGTGTGAGTTGTAGAGACTTGAAACTTTGAGGGATGGTAAAACCCTCTATAATGTCACCCGTCGGAACCAAACCAGTGCAGAAATATTCTCCTGAGTCTGATTGAGAATAAGAGTCTGATTGAGAATAAGAGTCTGATTGTCAATAATAATAAGTCGAAATTTCGATTCACGACCAACCAAAACATTCAAAGTCTGCATGGCCACTTTTATTAAAACGGCTATCCCTCTTGAATGGAATGAGATAATTTCACCAAACTCTGTATAGGGCAATTGGCCACATGGTGGCGCTATAAATATAAAAACGAAAAAATAAAACGAAAACGGCTATAGCTACGCAACAGTCAGTCTGATTGACTTGAAAACTGGCATGCGGTGTCTTTGTCCAAGGTGTTAAGATTGTCTATGAGGACAAAGACAAAGAACAAAGAAATCGGCCACCGGGGGGTGCCATCATGTTTTTCAGGGATTGAATATCACACGATTTTTCTCAAACGATTTTTCCCACGACATTCATACCATTTGTTGCATCAACTGGGTATTTAAAGTGCAGTTTTTCTGTGAATACACTACTCACGCTATTTATTCTACAAAACAGCATATAATAGCACACATGTATACACGTGTCCCTACTGTGTTTTTCAGTGTTCTGAGTCTGACTAAAGGGACATTCTCATTCTAGAGACCATTTTATTGGATAAATATTTACATACACCTCACAAACAAGATCATCAATTGCCGTGTTTACAGCTGGTATTAAGATGCGGTTCACAAGTGTACGGCACTAGGTGTAAACGGGGCCTAAAATGTTTTCAGCTTGTCCACTTTCGTCCACTTCCGGAGGGTTTGCTTTCGTAGTGTAAATGCTAATGTGGTCAAATGTGTTCGAACAGCCACAAAGACGGTCTACTGACCCAACACTTACGCACTTCGGCTGAAGATTAAAAACATACCAAGCACAATGTTCTCTCTCCATTCCTGATTTCTAACACACACTCTCAGCGTTCGGCTGGCAGAAACTAAAGCTGATGCTCTCCGTATGCTATTCTGTCGTCTCCGTTCATATGTACTTTACAGTGCATTACTTATTTTGTCCATTAAATTGAAAGATCTGAAAAAAACATAGATCCTCCCTTAGAAGAAATCAGGACAGAAGTGGTCAAAAGATATTTCTTTTATTTCTCGGTAGCAAAAACCATTTAAAATAGCTGCACAAAGTTAATTATATAGTCCAACTTTCAGTAGTGCTCTAACATACAGAGAATAATATAATCCACAAAATTCAGCAGATTTAATTTCATGGGATCTTTAAACATTTTATCAAATTAATCATGTGTCAGGGTTTCGGATAGATGGAAGTAGCGAGGACTCAAGTGCAGAACAATGGGCTTTTATTAATAATAAAAATAAAACAGAATACAGACAAAACTACCCAGTGGGGGAAAACAAAGGACTGGACTTTAGATTTGGACTTGGACTTGGACTTGACTACAGAATCTTGGCAGGACACAAGGGGTACATTCGACGATGAACCAGCACAGGACTGCAAAAACAAGGAGAATAAATAGGGAGAGTAAACAAAAGAGGGTAATGAGGGAGGACAGGTGGGGTTAATGAATCAATAATCAGGGAACAAGATGGGTGGGGTTAGACAATCGACAGGAGAGCACATGACACAAGGAAACTTACATGACAAGCCATGTGCTCACAACAAACATGACTAAAACACAAGCACATTGCCAGTAAAATAAATCACCAGCCATGTGCTCACACACAACGAGACGTGAACACGCAGCCAATGAAACACTCATAAGCCACGTGTTCACACGAAACATGACATCATGGCACAAGACAAAACATGACATGAAAGCACATGAAACAAGGCACACAGAAGACAGAACATGAGTGTCAGGGCTCTGTCACAAAACCTATAAATAGACTAGACAGAAGTGACAGAACCCTGACTCTATGTGGTTAAAGATTGTAAACATCTCCACCCACTAAACAGTTGGTATATAAAGAGAAATGTCTCTCAGCACGCTCCTCTCTCTCCCGAGTATTATCCGGAGAAACTCCTCTATCCAGGGATCCGGAGAAACATGTTGCATCACTCTCAGAGCCGGGCGTCTGACGGGAGAGAGTTGTTAATCAACATGTTTTTGTGACATTCTGGGTATTTCTTGTGTAGTATATTGCAGTTACGGTTTCTGTATTAATCACAAAGCATATTTCCACACTTGTATTAAACACAAGAAGCGTTCTTTTCGTTGGTCATACAGTTGCATTCGTTTCCGACCCACTTTATCAACGGCGTTGGTCCCGGGAGGTTTTTTTTCATTAATTTCTAGGGATTTAAAACAAGTCTTCATTAAAGCATTATAAGCCATAAACCAAACAAACCAGCCACAAGGAGAACCACAATATTACAAACTTTGATTTGAAGAAAGAAAGTATTTTAAAACCGGGTAGTAAACAATACGTTCATCAGTATTCGTTCTGAACACAGTGATATTCATTTTGAAGTATTATGATTTAGGATATATTCATTCTAATCTCGCATACTGTTTAGTGTGAATAGTGTGCATATTCTGACTCAGACAAAAATGCGTGTACTTCTGTAACACACACACACACACATACACTGTTCTTCACTCATCATCAGCGCTTTAAAGGATTTCTGCTGAGGTATTATTGGCGCACTGCAGTTTTATAGAGCTTGCAAAGTGTTTTTTTCTTCAACCTGGTCTCAGCATTGTGCATTTCAGGCCTTGTTTATCAGTTCATATTAACTGTGTTGTTCCTGATGAACATTTCTATTGAACAGTATCAGTAAACTCTAGTGATTTAGAGATGTCCCCTGTAATGATGATGAAATGTTCTTCTTTCTCCAGTCGGACAGCAACACCAGTTTTCTCCGAGCCGCGAGAGCCGGGAATATTGACAAGGTTGTGGAGTTCCTGAAGACCGGAGTGGACATCAGCACGTGTAATCAGGTACATGTTAAAGCTGTCAAACTCACGGAGGGATTGGAACTGCTCTCCTACTGGGATCTCGAACACAATTAGTAAAGGTCTAGTGTGGGAAAAGCAGGATCTAAAGTGGTGTTCGGGGGGGATATTTGTTTTTAAAGACCCTACAGGTTCAATTAAACCATCAAAATATAAGAAAATATTTTAAATATGAGGGAAGAACAAACACTAAACTTGGTATTTATCTGATAAAATGATTTGGCACAAAATGCAAACTACAGCTACAGGTTTTATTTTACTATGAAAAATCATAGAAAAGGTGACAGGAAAAGCAAAACCAGTTATTAATATTTAATTGGTTCTCTCTTGATTTTCATGTGTTCATCATTTCTGTGTATGACAGCCTGGACAAAACTTATGTTGCATAATTTGGCATATTTCAGTGTGTTATCATCACCAATAAAACAATCAACTCCAAGCAAAACTACACAATATGATTACTGAATTCTCATTTTAATAATAATTGAATAAAGGGTGAAGATGTCGGACATCACTTTTGGAATCTTCTATATAAATAAATATTGACTGGCTGTAAAACCTTTTTTTTCATATTGCAGTCGTATTGTAATATGATCAACCATATTAAAGTTATTATTTGTTATGTACAGCCATAAACACTAGCAGGAGACAATCCAGCAACAGATTGCTCAGTAACTACAATCTAAAAGAATATTTTTCAAAGTTGCTTCTACATTTTACATTTCATTTAATGTTACTTGCCTTTTTATTGTAATTATTTGTGAAATTTATTAAAATCATTTCAAAGTAAACCCTACACTACAACCCCCACCATACTAGATATTGTGTACTAGAAGTATTTACTTTGGCAAACCAGTATTTCCAGACAAAGTGCTTTCCTAACCCTAACTTATGCTGTTTTATCTTCCATGTTGTTGAATGTTGAATACTCTACACTATTTCATGCCTCTGATCTCTCGTGCTTCTTCACACACTCAGTGTTTGCTGCTATTTCAGGAGCTCAGTTATCAAGCGCTGCCTCGTGCAAAGCTAGTTAACAGCTCTGCTATGGCAACTGTGTGTGTAGTGCGTAAACAACCGGCACATGACCACTCGCTCTGTGGCATCAAATGTCCTTTGGTTTTTCTCCTTGGGCTAGCTTGTTGTTTAGGTTAGCATAGTAGATGGTGTTAGGTTGACCTTGACCCCACAAGTCGAAGTAGTCAATCAGGAGTGTGTTTCCCGTAAACGCTGTAACTCTGCTTCACAGTACGATGCATCGGTGAAGAAATCAGCTAGCTAGTTACGACTGTTTCCTGAAACCGTATTGTCACAAATTGGTCGTTCAACCACGTTGGTTAATAATGTCACGCACGTGTGGAGTAATAACTACTTTTAATGAATCTGTTTGAGATCGAATTAATGCTAGATGTTTTGCTATAAATTATAGACATGCATCTGAGGAATATTTCTCATTTTTCTCAGTTATTTTGCTTTATTTCCAGATTCAATCATCGGCTCGTTCTCACGTACTAGAGCACGTTCACACATGCGCACTCTTGCTTTAAATCTTTCAACAAACTAAAAGTGTAAATGACTTTGTATGTATACTAAATAAAATATATAGATTGTACTGAATGTCAGCTTGCTTATTTTGCTCAAGATCAGGATTTAGGAGTCCACATGTCACGCAAACATGAAACTCTGCTTCTAACCGCAGGTCGAGAGTGCCGTTACACACACACAACTCTGCAATGCTGTTTGCGAATGTTCGTAGGAATGATAGTTTCGGGAGACACCGACTCATTGAACTGCTGATAACGATGAACTTGCGACCATAGTTGGGTAACGATGCTTTCCGGAAACGTACCCCTGATCGACTATGTAGACCAGCTCGAACCAGCTGGAAAGAACCCATGTAAAAACCAGTTGCAGGTTTACCAGTTTATTCAGCAGGGACTCTTCAAATAAAAGAGTGAGATTCCAGTCTTATATAAGCTTTGGTTCTGCAGTTTTGGAGACTGATTGCATTCACACAAACTGAAGAGGCCAGGAAATATGACATAGTTAAGCCTGTGTTTCAGGAGACCGGATTGCTTAAATATGGAAATATCTGTGAACGTTCCCAAACAGAGCTTTTAAGACAAGAATTAACACGTGAAAAGTCTTTCATGGAGGGCAATGACAGCCAGCTATTAATATCTCAGTAAAAGTTGCTCTGTCATTGAGCTGGCAGTCTCTCTGAACAGTATCGAGTGAACTTGTTGATTATCAGTTTAATTGAGTAAAAATGCAGTTTTATTAAAAAATTAAAGAGTTTTTCCAAAATGTGCTTCAGTTTCTATTCATAAACAGAATTTTACCTTTTTTTTTTCATAGGATTTATTTCATCCATTAAACTCCATTAAATGTTCCCTACATGCTCAAATCTTCGTTATACATATCAAATTTTTCATAATCATAACAAACTGATTAGCATGTTTATTCACAGAACCGATATTTATTGCTTTATTTCTAATTCTGACACAATGATAATAACAGCACCGAACAAACAGCGTTATTTAACACTTTTGTCAATACTATAATATCTGTATTCTCACTCCCTCCTTGCATACAAAACAAAACTCTTCACCAATAAATAGAAAGAGTGCAAAGAGTGAAAAAGAAAGTGCACTATCACTAAAGTGTCTTTTTTTAAGTAAAAGCTTTGATCAGATAAACAAAAAGGTTACAAATAAAGCAGCATGTAAAAATTATTCAACAATTCAAAATTTTTTTTTTTTTTTTACTAATTTTGCTATTTATTAATTTGCGAATTAAGGGAGGCAAGTTACTTAACCTGTGAACACAAAACTCCCGTATTTATCAGTGAATTCGATATTACAAAACCGATAACCGATTATACAAAAAATCGTAAAAATCGAAAAGAAAAATATCGGTTAAACCGATTATCGGGAGTACTCTTTAAAAAATATATTTTAGTCATGTGATCGCAATCAGTCGTTCTGAAAAGACATTTTGTGATCCAGGAGTTAAAACGGTTCATTTCATCCCCTTCATTTTATTTATTGAATCACACTTTATTTTTGTGATGCAGATACCAAATCTCTATTAATGACCCTAAAAAACAAACAAATAACAAAATAATGTATATGTAATAATAATTGTATCTTTATATATTTCTGCTCTTTTTGCTTGTTTGTTGTTGTATTTGTTTGTTAAATGCAATAATCTGTTAAAATGTCTCAATAAATTGTTAAAATAATACAATGAAAGTTTTGGTCCCCAGTATGGACAAAAACAATAGAAACAATAGATGCCTCTAATAATTAAGTCCTGCGGAAGAAAGAAAGTTGTACAGGTTTGCAAAGACGTGAGGGCGAGTAAATGATGACAGAATTGTTATTTTTGAGTTTTAGATGAGCGATAATTTTATATGTATTACTTCTGTACACACTTTAAACAAATTGTATTGGGCAGGACTGTTTAAATATCATAAACTATATTTGTAATTTGGTCCAATATTAGAGAAGGGTGGCGTAAGACGAGCTAGTTGTAAGTTGAGCTGAGCACTGGGTCTACAGGACAGTTTGCAGTGTTTGTTACATGATATATTCAATTACTCATCATTCGGCTCGTGTGATTGAGAGGAGCACATGGGAAAAGTGTTGAAGTCCCCCTGTGGTGAAACTCCAGCGTTTAATATTGTTTATATGTGTATGTGGTGTTTTTAATATACTTTAAGACAAACCATGTGTAAATTCATAAGTCGACAGCATTGCTGAGCATTTTCTCAAAAACACGCTTTGAAATCGCTGGTGTTTCTGACATCACAAACTACCTTGTAACCAATCAGATCAACGTGTGATCGTCAACGAGTGGATCTCTGAGCGAGTGAGTGAGTGGAGGCGGAGCTCATTTGCATATTCATAGAACCGCGCATACTGAATGAGGCAAGAGTGTCGAGTTACATTCAAGATATTTTACGGCATGAAGAAATTTGTTTTCAAGTAAAAAACATTTAAATATGTAATTTTGAGCGATACAATGATTGACTACAGGGGGACTTTTAATGTTTTTTTTATGCATGTTCAAGTAATTACTTCAAATTCACTACATACATGTGCATTATTTTCTAGTTTTGATTGCTTTTCTATTAATATAAAACATGGATATAATATTCAATAGTAATAAAGAATGGGTAGGTATGTCCACAGGTAATCTATCTCTAAATAATGACAGTGAAAGCATGCTGTGTTTTCCAGATTAGGGTTAGTAAAGCGAGGTGCAGAAAGTAAGACTTCACTGCATCAGTGATTGGCTGCCGAAGATCCACATGTGATTTTAAGATTGATCTGACCTTTAAAGAAGCCAGCAGTAGATATCGCCTGTACGCTAGTACTATTTAATACCTCTCTATAAAACACACTTCGGAGACTGAACATTCAACAACTTTTGGGACATTTACCTCTTCTTAATAAGCCATTATGTTGGGAATGGATGAGGAGGTATACTTCAGTCTTCTTTCCCCTGTCTTCTGCTGTGCTTGGTGGAGAATGACTAGTTTGTTCTGTCTCTGATCTCCACAGAATGGCCTCAACGCTTTGCACTTGGCAGCGAAGGAAGGACACATGGATCTGGTCCAGGAGCTGCTGGAAAGAGGATCTCCGGTTGATTCGGCAACTAAGGTAAAGTTCCTGAGGAACACATGAATGGAGCTGATGTAAAGGGTTACAGAGCACTTTAAAGGGATAGTTCACCCAAAAATGTAAATTCTGTCAGTAATTACTCTCCCTCATGTTGTTCAACCCCGTAAGACCTTTGTTCATCTTCGGGACACGAATTAAGATATTTTTGATTAAATCTGAGAGCTCAGCTGGATCACTCCTCCATAGGCTTATAAGGGACTGAAACTTGTTCCCTGAAAAGTTATTAAAGACATCGTTAAAATAGTCCAAGTGACTACAGTGGCTCAATCTTAAGTTTATCAAGCGACGAGAATACTTTTTGTTCGCAAAAACAAACAAAAATAACAACTTTATTTTTCAAGTGTGATTGCGTAGAGCTACGTCACACGTAGGCTCACTATTGCCCGACGCTGGTCATGTGTGTGATGCGTGTGACATACAACACAGAAGCGCTGCGCTGTTACACTAGTGAACTCACTCGAGGCCCACAGAGAAGGAAATGAATAGTTGAAATAAAGTCGTTATTTTTGTTTGTTTTTGCTCACAAAAAGTATTCTCGTCGCTTGATAAACTTAAGATTGAGCCACTGTAGTCACTTGGACTATTTTAACGATGTCTTTAATAACTTTTCGGGGAACAAGTTTCAATCCCTTAAGAAGCCTATGGAGGAGTGATCCAGCTCTCAGATTTAATCAAAAATATCTTAATTCGTGTTCCGAAGATGAACGAAGGTCTTACGGGGTTGAACAACATGAGGGAGAGTAATTACTGACAGAATTTACATTTTTGGGTGAACTATCCCTTTAATTTTGGCCTGATTTTGATCAAAATTACGTCAAGTTCGTTCTTTGATTCCACTTAAAGTACATCAGGGACTTAAACACGTCATAGCAAAAGTTCCTAAATCCAGTTGTACTGTTGTGGGAAGTAGCAGTGTAGACACGTTGTAAAAGAGCAATGTCTGAGCGATCTGCTCACATGATGATAGTGTCTGTTTGTCTGACAGAAAGGAAACACAGCTCTCCACATCGCTTCACTAGCAGGACAAGGAGAAGTCGTGAAGCTCCTGGTCAAGAGGGGAGCTGACATTAATTCACAATCTCAGGTAGGAACAAGTCTGACATTTATCCATGCAAAAGTGCTCAATATAACAACAAGCATTAAAAATCAGTGCTTCCACAGAATGGATTCACTCCCCTGTACATGGCTTCCCAAGAAAACCACTTAGATGTGGTGCGATATCTTCTGGAGAACGGTGGAAACCAGAGCACCGCAACAGAGGTATGAGTTTAACTTTATTATGCAACCAGCAATGACGAAAATAACCCTTTCGTAATCAAGAAGTTGGGTATAAATTCTTGTAACACAATGGCTCTTTAGCTGATTTAAAAGATTTCATTGGTCATGTCAATCACAGTGCGGATTGTCTACATAATGCTGAAACAAATACTAATCAATCCATAATATTTCTCAACTCGGAACTAGGAATGCACTGATATGAAAATTTTGGCCAATACCGATAACCGATAATTCTTTATATTTGAAAGCCTATAACCGATATATTGGCCGATAAATCTAAATCCAAATTTTTATATAATTTTTTACAGCCTGATTACAAAAACAAGTCTCACCATTAAAATCCATGTCCCAAACACACAATTATAATGATCTCATTATGATTTTATGTAGCCGATATGACACACTTGCGCTGCACATGTTGCACTTTACTGTATTTTCCTTTTTTGAAGTGATTTCAATCATATTTCAAGCAACTCAAAACCATCATGTTGAACAGTGTGCATCTGAAGTGTCTCAGCTGAAGGAAATAATACATTATTTATCACCTTTAATGTATCAGACAAATTTTCTTATTGGCCGATACCGATAACATTATAAACAAACAACAAATAACGGCCTATACCGATATGGTGGCCGATATATTGTTCATCCCTACTCAAAACTATATCAAAGAGGTCTAAACTTTTCTTGACAAGTGATTTGGCCTGGATTTGTTCTTAAAGGGATAGTTCACCCAAAAATGAAAATTTTTAAGTTTTTCCAAGTCTGTATGAGTTTCTCAACACAAAAGAAGATATTTTTAAGAATGTTGGTAACCAGACAGTTGATGGCAGCCATTGAGTATTTTTTTTCCTACTATGGAAAACAATGGCTGCCATCAACTGTATGATTACCCACAGCTTTTTTTAAAACCTTATTTTTCTACGAGTATGTAAGTATGTCAGGATCAGGGTTTTAAAATAACATCTGCCAAATGCGTGTAAAAATCAGCTGTGGCGAGTAACACTGTCAGATCACGAGCCAATTTGGCGTGTTATTATGTTTACTCACTTTTCTGGGGAAGTTCGTGTAAGACAAATCTGCGCATATTTAGCACAAATACTGATCATCATGATGTATTAAATACAGCGTATTGCACAGAATCTGCTCATATCTGGCGTACTTGAACACACACGTCACTACGCAACATAACGGCACGCTTGTTCATTTGCATTGAAGCAATAGCGAAGATTAAAAAGCATCTGGTTAACAGAAAAGTAATATTTTTCAACATCCTACATTTTCTTTGTACTGTATTGATCTGTCCACGTAAAACACATTTTTGGTGAAAAGGATGAGGATGAAAGAAGGAAGGAGATGCTGGATTGTTTGAATAAAAAAATAAGAAAGAAATGTATGAAATCCAAATTTTATAATATATACTGTATATATATATATATATATATATATATATATATATATATATATATATATAGTAGTCAACATTTGAAGTGGATCTAAAAAGTTAATCAAAGTTGTCCTAAGACAAGAACGGGTATTGTTCAAAACTCATGTATAACTTTGATGAAAGGTTTTGATCCACTTCAAATGTTGACTACTATATATATATATATATATATATATATATGTATATGCTGTGATGTAGTTAATCTGGTTAATTATTTATTTATTTTGACTAGTAGAAGTTCTGAATGTCCGCTAACTTAAAATGTATTAGCCTAATTGGCCAGTGAGTGAAAAAGTTAATTTCAAACCCTGGTCAGGATTATTGGCGTAATGCAAGGTTTTCCCCATTGGTGATTTTGCAGGATGGCTTCACTCCTCTCGCTATTGCCCTCCAGCAAGGCCATAACCAGGTGGTATCCATTCTTCTGGAGAACGACACGAAGGGTAAAGTACGTCTGCCTGCCCTTCACATCGCAGCCCGTAAAGACGACACCAAATCTGCGGCCCTCCTGCTCCAGAACGACCACAATGCAGACGTTCAGTCCAAGGTAAATATGGCCGGAACAGAAATATATACAGAATAACATTTTAATTTGGATGTGTTGAAGGATTATGAGCAGGGCTTGACATTAACACCAAATGCGTGTGTATTTCAGTCGTGGCGTGGAACACACTCCTACTAGCCACTTTGGCGGGTTGAATTTGATATAATGTACATTTTTCAATAGTCTTTTAAAAAGGCATGTGGAATAATAAACTAAGTGCAATCTAGTGATGTCAAAAATATAGTTTTTTTTCTATACATATCGATACTGAAATATTTGAAACTCTTAGATACACATTTCAATCTGCGCGTTCTTGCACTCTAATCTCTCCGGCAGCTGAATGAATCTTGTTGGTGTTCCAGGGCTTGAATTTCGGCGAGGGATTGCATGTATTGGGCATAATTTTACTCATTCCCGCAGATTTTGTGCTCACACCCAAAGTGTGGCACATAAAGCCAAGTATATTGGCTATATAAAACATTATAATGGGACTGTGCGTCAGGCCTTAAAGTGACAGCAGCCTAATATTCCTGCTGCCAAATTATGAGATAATATAAATAATATCTCTATGGCAGTTTTCCCCATGGTATCGATGTCAAAATCGTGGCCAGTGAAAATGCTGAGTGGCTCGTAACTTTGGAAAACCACTAGTCACAGTGGCTGGTGAGGAAAAGAGTTAATGTCAAGCCCTGATTATGAGTAATGACAGTGAGTGTGATGTGAATCAATCGATCAGTCAATCCTCGAACTGAATGATTTATAAGGCGTTTGGTTCTGGGACGGTTCTTAAACATCTTTATTCTTCTTTACTGATCTGAAAGAAGACTCAAGCTTAAAAGTGCATAGTTTGAAGGGCATCCAAAGTCATTTTTGCATGTGACTGCAGATGCAGTTTGAATCACACATTCAGAACAGAGTAAAACTGGTATTTAAATTAAAAACAACTTAAAATTTTCAATAAATAGTAGTTTTTGTTAAAGGAGTAGTTCACTTCAAGATTAAAATTTCCTGATAATTTATTCTCTCCCACGTCATCCAAGATGTTCATGTCTTTCTTTTTTCAGTCGAAAAGAAATGAATTTTTTTTTAAGGAAAACATTCCAGGATTTTATTTTTTGGACCTTCAACCCGTTGGACCCCATCGAAGTCACTATATGGAGGAACATCCTGGAATGTTTTCCTCAAAAATTTCTTTTCGACTGAAGAAAGAAAGACTTGAACATCTTGGATGACGTGGGAGAGAGTAAATTCTCAGGAAATTTTAATCCTGAAGTGAACTAATCCTTGCTCTGCATGCACTACCAGATGGTTTACAGATTCAGCATGTGTGTGTATGTGTGTATGTGACTTGCAGTGGTTTCAGGATGTTTTTGTGCCAGATGAAATCTTCTGTCTGTGTTTGTTTCTCTCTCCAGTATAAATGTGCCTGTGTCCTGTGTTCCCATCCCGACGCTATCCGGGTCTCACTCTTTTATCTACTTACCCATTCCATGTTTATCAGTTGTAAAAACATTCCCTCTTCTTAGTGTACATCATAACTCAGTCTGTAAATGTACAGAAACCGCATGCACTTGCCAAACTGAATGTGCGCAGCCTGAAAGAGTGCATGCATATCTGACGTGTGCTTGCGTGTGTTTTATGGGGGAAATGCTGGTTTATAGAGGTTTTTATTTTTCTTTAAACACGGCAAATGTTTACTGTAAGTACTGTCTTCATTTTAGTTAAAAGAAAAAGCATTCAGAATCTACGTATACCAGTTTTAGTTTAAAAGAACCAAAATAGTTGTTCAAAGATTCAATCAAATAAAATTTTAGACATTTTAGATGCAATATGAAATGATAATATTTATGTATAACTGTTATCAACATTGGCTAGTTTCCGTTCATACCTAATATTTTACCTATAGATGCCTATAAATATAGAAATTATTTAATATTTATTCATAAGATAGTTAAATGTGTAAGCCAGTGTTGGGGAAAGTTACTTCTAGAAGTAATGCGTTACAATATTGAAAAAGTAACTAATTGCATTACTTAGTTACTTTTATGGAAAGTAAAGCATTACATTACTTTTGCATTACTTTTTCTCACCTGGGCCGGGCTTGTTTGTTTGTTTTATAACAACATCAACAACAACAACAACAACAACACAAATCTATTTTTGGCACATGTAAAGGCCGTTTCAGTCCTGAAGTGAAATGAATAAGCCTTAACCTGAAGGAAATGCAGCTTTTTTTTGTTTGGGACACAGGAGAAGAAAGTTCAACACTTAAAACAAAAAAATTACATAAAAAAATAAACAAATAAGATGTTTATCTGATGTCATGTTTGCTTATTCCTATGGTTGAACTGGATAATCAAAAGTCAGCAGCAAAGATATTGGTTAATAAAGTGAGATTAAATGCATAAAGTACATTTGTATTACTCTACATATTTAATTATTGCAGGTTTGCGTAATATTCTGAGTTTGCATTTCACTGTTTTTATTCATTTGAGTAAATGCTTGCGTTACTTGAAAAAGTAATCTGATTACTTTACTCATGTTACTTGTAATGCGTTTCCCCAAACACTGGATTCAGCTTCACACGAAGAGTGTTTTTGATTGCGACTGTAAAACTATGGCGTTCACAAGCGTATTTGTTACAAGGGTTTAATTATTTTGCAACTGAAAGTGGTAACAGGAGGGATTACTAAAATAGTGATTTGAGTGGTCATGTGACCTCATACCAGTCGCCATCTCATGTGAGTTTAGCTTTAAGAATGGTTTGCTCGTGTCAGGCTTGATCAAATTGTCCCT
Organism: Gila orcuttii; assembly: GCA_026230005.1. Classification (NCBI taxonomy): domain Eukaryota; kingdom Metazoa; phylum Chordata; class Actinopteri; order Cypriniformes; family Leuciscidae; genus Gila; species Gila orcuttii. The sequence goes on along the minus strand of JAPDVR010000001.1, from coordinate 70,835,011 downwards.
CGGAGAAAAATGAAGACCTCGTGCTTTTGCATGCAGCCGCCAACTTTGAGAAAATGTGTTTGAGTGAAATATAACACACCTATTTCCTTCCCTGTTTTTGCTGCAACAGATGATGGTCAATAGGACAACTGAGGTAGAGATATTTATCTAGTTCCTAATGTTCTGGAAAATAAAAAGCTGTTGATTTATTGAATTCATATCTGGTCCTCCTTTTGGCATGAAAAATTGAGTTTTTCTGTTCTTTAACTTCTCAGCATTTTTAGTTCTTTTGGACCTTTGCATGGCTGTTTAGTCTCATCACAGCATCATCCAGAAGCCTTTGCATATGTCATGTCACACATTCCAGTTTTATTTATTAAATAGCTTGAATGAGAATGTTTTAAAGATATATCTGGTGTGCGTGATTGATGATGATGATGTTTAATTTACACAAATGGAGCTGTTCTAATCAGAGAAGAGTCAATAGTCCAGACAGTGTCTATCCTCTCAACATCTATAATCCTCTTCATAATGAATTAATATTTCAGTCTTTCCTGATAGTCGCTTTTAAGCTGCAAGGGCACTTGAACACATCAACTGTTTCAATGCAAAACTACTGCATGCTCACATGAGCTGAAATGTTCATGCTATGTAGTTTGTAAGTGCTACATGCAAATATCAAAGAGAAAAAAAAAAAAAAAATATATATATATATATATATTTTTTTTTTATGTCCATTGTCTTAAAGGGGCTATATGTAAGAATTTTCATGTATTAATCGCTTTTTTATTGGCAATGGTGAACAGCTTTTAACGAAACTTAGAAAACGAAACCTTCCCCGATTTCTTAGGTTGTCCATGAAAACCTGTTGACTGATTTTTATGTGAAGGACTTGAAAGTTTTTGCCTGGATGATCTAAAGCCTCTCTTCCTTTCAACGACACATGAAACTAATGCTTATACAATGTTCAGGAGAACACTGAAAGAGCCATCCTGTGCTGTAATGTCAGTGTCATGCAAAGATCTACATAGTCTATTGTCTCAAATATACCTTATAATCAAACTATCATAACAGTGTAATTTGAATGACTGTTAACATTGTTAATGAACACTGTTTGAAATAAATGACCAGCTGTATTAACTAGGGGTGCGAATCTTTTGGTCCCTCTCGACCCGATTCAAAAACGATTCTTGATTTTGAATTAAATTTCGATTCGATATGTGCATAGATTCGATTGAAGTTTACTGTTTTGTGTTACTTTTCTTATTTGACTACGGTAGACACTTTAATAGGTCTAGAAGAAAGAAAATCCTACTGAATTAAATGTGAACCTTAAAATGTATTTAGTTTTTTTTCCCATTTTAGTTAACCTAATATACAAATGTCCTTTAAGCTGATCATTACACACAGTCTTCTGTAATAAAGGCAGGCAGAAAATCTTTGATTGCATTAAAGAACTGTGAAGTTAAAAAAAGTGTAACACTTTAGAAAATCTATTTTAGAAATTTATGAATCGATTCAAATCGGTAAAAGATAGAATTGCGATTCAAATATGAATAGTTTTTTTCCCGCACCCCTAGTATTAACAGTAAACCGTATTTCAAACTTCTTTTTACCCCTAAGCGAGGAACGTAAAGATCTTCGCCGTGAGTATACTGGGGCTTTGAATCAACGTTCAGTCTCTTGTACGAGTGCGAGAACGAGCAGTGCAGTTCCCTTCATGGCCACCGGTGTCGCTAATAACAAGGGTTTCTGACTTCTACATATAGCCTCTTTAAAGTTATGTAGAAAACTAGATTAATCAGAGTGCACAACACTGCCTATTGAAACACACACAAGCCTAGAGAAGCCAGTCACATGGGCATTTATTTAATTACTCTAAAGGTCAAGTGGCGTGAATCTGCCTTTGACTCCCAGCATGCATTAGTGTGATTGCATTTAGCTCTTTAATAATATAGCCTGTGCTAAAATGTGTTTAGATGGATTCCAACATCCATACATCCAACAGATAATGTTCTTAAACCATTGTAGCATTATCAGTTATGATGTTTAGATATGATTATGCATTTTATAGATATTTAATATTGATGGAATGATTGTCATAGGCATATGAATGCTAACTGCACAATGAAATATCATAAAAGTATATTAAAAATCAAGTTTAAGACAGTGAGTCGTCTTAATAATGAGCGCTCTCAGATTTCTATTTGTTTATGAATTATTCATAAGGTTTTAATGTAAATAATCCACTGCATGGCATGCTGCATCGCATATTTGATTTTGCACCAGCTTTGAACGTGTCACACAGTCAATATATTCTTCACACTTTTGTAAATGATGTTTTCACATTAAATCGGACCGTGACTTTCAGAATGGGAAGGTAAGGCAAGAATTTCACATATTCAAACTCCTCTACAATTTTTACCTTCTTATAGTCCAGACATGATTTATTACGGATATGATCTTTTTACTGCACTTTTTATGTTTCCTTTGGTGTTCTTCTTCTTTGATTATGATTATCCCTTTTTTCTTCATTATATTAAAACAGTATGTCGTCTGAAATGTTTGTCTTTATCTCATGTTCTGTTAATCTTTAACAACATATGAGTTCATTTATTTGTCGTTTTTGTCATATTTTTCTGTTTGCATGCCTGTGTCTAGGAGTTTGACCTCTCTTACTGTTTTATATGTGTGTTTATATGTTAGTCATCAAGGTTTCTTTCCAGAAGTCTTCATACGGGACTATAGCCCCCTTCGAGGCACAATGAGATCAGATTCATAACTATCTTTAATACGTTCATGTTGAGACTGCTGCATGCTAATGCAGTCTATTAGAGCAAGATAAAGTCATGACGAGGCTCTGACGCATCGCAGGAATGTTGACGGACAGCTCATGTGTTTTTTTATGTGCCCCGCCCCCTTTTTTTGATTGTTTTTGCAGAGTGGATTCACGCCGCTGCATATTGCCGCTCACTATGGAAACGTGAATGTGGCGACTCTGTTGCTCAATCGAGGCGCCGCCGTGGACTTCACTGCACGGGTCTGTCTTTAGAAACGTGTTAAACATGCTAACAATGTGCTAAATTATGCTAGCAACAAGTTGCATGCTAAAACATGCACGCAATGTGTTAAATAATGCTAAAACATGCTAGCAATGTGTTACATCAAGCTAACAACATGTTAAAACATGTTAGCAATGTGGTACATCATGTTAGAAACATGTTAACAATGTGCTAAATTATGCTAGCCATGTGTGAAATCATAGAAACAGGCTTTCAACATGTTAAATCATGTTAAAAACATGCTAGCAATGCATTAAATCAAGCTGACAACATGTTAGAACACATTAGCAATGTGGTATATCATGTTAGAAATATTGAAACATAGAACAATGTGCTAAATAATAATAGCAACAAGTTAAAACAAGCTAGCCATGTGTGAAATCATGGAAACATGCTATCAACATGCTAAATTACGCTAACATTATGCTAAAACATGCATGCAATGTGTTAAATAATGCTAAAAACATCCTAGCCATGTGTGAAATCATAGAACATGCTATCAACAAGCTAAATCACGCTAACAACATGATAAAACATGCACGCAATGTATTAAATAATGCTAAAAACATGCTAGCAATGTGTGACATCAAGCTAACAACATGTTAAAACACGTTAGCAATGTGGTACATCATGTTAGAAACATGTTAACAATGTGCTAAATTATACTAGCCATGTGTGAAATCATAGAAACAGGCTTTCAACATGCTAAATAATGCTATCAAAATGCTAAAACATGCAAGTAATGTGTTAAATCATGTTAAAAAACGTGCTAGCAATGCATTAAATCAAACTGACAACGTGTTAAAACACAACAGCAATGTGGTATATCATGTTAGAAACATTGGAACATAGAACAATGTGCTAAATAATGCTAGGAACAAGTTAAAACATGCTAGCCATGTGTGAAATCATAGAAACATGCTAACATGCTATCAACATGCTAAATCATGCTAAAAACATTCTAAAATATGCAAGCAATGTGTTAAGTCATACTAAAAACATGTTAGCAATGTGTTAAATCAAGCTAACAACATGTGCTAAATCATATTAGCAACGTTAAAATGTGCTAGCGAAGGTTTAAATCAGGCTATTAACATGTTAAAACATGCTAACAATGTGCTAAATTATGCTAGCAACATGCAAAAACATGTTATCAATGTGTGAATCATGTTAAACAGGTTATAACAGCTTACTAAACATGTTAATAATGTTTTAAAAAAATTTAACAACTTGCTAAAACTTCTTAGAACATGCTAATAACATTTTATTGACTTGTTTGAGTAAAATCTTCAAAAAATTTCAAAGTTATTTAAAACTTTCAGACAAGGCTTTGTCAAGCTCACATCAAAGTTTTTAATTTAATCGCATATAATTCGTATTTAATAATATTGTTTTTAATTGTTTTTTTTTCTAAACAGAATGGGATCACGCCACTACATGTTGCATCCAAAAGAGGAAACACTAATATGGTTCTTCTGCTGTTGGACAGAGGGGCTCAGATTGATGCCAAAACAAGGGTCAGTAATAACTTTATTTTGATAGATTTGTACATATACGCATAACTGAGGCGGTTATGAGTCAGACATGAGAGCGGAAGAGCAGGGAAACCCTGTGATGGATGAGCAGATCATGACAGCGCTAGCACAGATACACACACATTCACACTCTCAGTTACATCTATAGCACATTAGTGTCTCCGGTTCACCTGACCTGCGTGTGTGTGTGTTGAAGGAAACATGCTAACTCAAACACAGAAAGAACTAAGCTCAGTCTGGACTGGAATCCGGAACCTTCTTTGATTAAAAACCTCAATATCCAATAATCAGAATCCAGTCCATTCCTCTATTATTGATACATAGAATCTTGTTGTAATCATGTAGTTCCCATGTGCAGTTCCTCTGATGATGAGTGTGTGTGTGTGTGTGTGTGTGTGTGTGTGTGATTGTATGTTTGTATGTGTTTGTGTTTGTTTGTCTGTGTATTTGTGTGTGTGTTTGTGTGTGTGTGTGTGTGTGTGTATGTTTGTGCATGTCTGTGTGTTGTGTGCGTGTGTGTGTGTATGTGTTTGTGTGTGTGTATGTGTGTGTGTTTGTGTGTGTGAGTGTGTGTGTGTGTGTGTGTGTGTGTGTATGTGTTTGTGTGTGTGTGTGTGTGTCCGCGTGTTTGTATGTGTTTGTGTGTCTCTTTCTGTGTGTGTGTGTGTGTTTGTGCATGTATGTGTGTTGTGTGTGTGTGTGTGTGCGTGTGTGTGTGTGTGTGTGTGTTTGTATGTCTGTCTGTCTGTCTGTCTGTCTGTGTGTTGTGTGTGTGTGTGTGTGTGTGTGTGTGTGTGTGTGTGTGTGTGGTCTGATTAAAGCCAGGACCAGCTGTGTTGTTGTTCAGATTTTGACTGCAGTGTGGAGTCCAGCTGGTTCTGTCCCTTTCTTCTGCAGTCTCTCTCCTGCAGTGTCTGATGCATCATCCCACACACACACACACACACACACCTCACGCTCTGTTGTTTCTAACTTCAGCAGTGCTTTTTCTGTGCTATGATCAATGACGACTGCAGAGTATAAGAGACACAGCAGAGAGACTGTGGCTGAGTGTGTAAGGGTTAAGTATATGACACAGCATAATTATGTTTGTGTGAGGTGTTTAAAGTCCCAAAGTGCTTTGTAATGAAATGACTGAAGTGACCTGAAGCTGTGTGTGTGTGTGTGTGTGTTGCAGGATGGCCTCACTCCTTTACACTGCGCAGCGAGAAGTGGCCACGACACAGCAGTGGAGCTCCTGTTGGAGAGAGGAGCGCCGATGCTGGCCAGGACCAAGGTACACTCTTACATAACCTTTTAATAGAAGATCATAATAAATATACACTCTACAAATGAACTATACTAACTATTTTTGGACATACTTCAGTGTGAATTTGTCCGCGCAAGTGCAAGAAGACGTGAAAGAGAGCTCAGTTTAGCATTAGCACACTGTCTTCGGATGTTTGCGCACACAAATCCTCACAGCGCGCAAATCCTCACAGCAATCCTTCATGCGCTTGAATATTAAAATTGTTCAAGGCTTAAAGTTTATTTGCTCTGCAGCGCTGGCCTTTCAACTATCCTAAGCGTAGTTCACTTTTGTTCACGTTCATGCATTGTTACAATTCATAAAAATGTTAGCATATACTCGCCAACGATTATTGTGGTCAATATTGCGATTGCGATATAATAAACAAATGTTCCCTTTCGTTGTCACTCCGAGTTACGTCGGATGACGACGAAATGGGGTTTCGCTTCGAGTATTACAAAACGAGCCAATGGCAAAGAAATGCCATGGGTCTGCGGAATTTGCATGGCGTAACTCCGCCCCACCTCGTGGGTATAAAAGGAGGAAGCCGGCAACATGCAGATATGTTTTCGCTTCGGAGCCAAGTGTATTCTTCTCTCCACAAGCCATCTCTGAATTGTCAGCTTCACAAACGAGTACCTCGAGTGTTGGTGTGACGGCGATCTACGGCGAGAGCGTGCTTCCTGCTGATCTGTTGCAGTGGTCTGCCAGTCGGTGCGTTTCTCCCTGGGTGCTTCAACACTTGAGTTTTCTCTCACTAAAAGAGCTTACACGTGGCATGTCTTTTTAAAGATGCCTCGCCCGTGTACTTCTGGTTGCGGCAGATTGGTATCGGACTCTGATGGGCACGAGCGTTGCATAGTATGTTTGGGCATTGATCATGCTAGAGCAGCGCTCGTGGATGACTCATGTTCTCTCTGTGGGAACATGACCATCGCGTCATAACGGTCGAGACTCGGTGAACTCGCAAGAGTGAGAGTCCCCTCATCCGCCCCCCGTCCTGCGGCTGGTGGCCAGGGTGACCTGAGGGTTACGGTCTGGAACAAGGCGCCGACTATGTGTCCGCGACCCCAGCCCCCCTCTTCAATGACGGTGCCCGCTAGTGAACAGCTGATTCCCGCGGGTCTACCCTCTGGTGGCCCGCGTGTTTCAGTTGAAGCTACAGAGGACGATGCCATGTCTGTTGCAGCATCACTAGGTGGGTTTGATTCTTCTGGAAGTGAGGGCTCGTCACAGCTGCCACCTTCCGGTGTGCATACGGCTGTGCTCGAGTCTGATCCGGAGATGACGGCCATGCTTTCCTGGGCAGCCGCGAGCATCGGACTCGAGTGGAGGCCTCCACCTTGTCCCGAGCGCTCGCGGCTGGACGATTGGTTTTTGGGTAAGGCTGCCAACCCCTGTCCTCGGCAAACCCCAATACCTTTCTTCCCGGATGTGCATGATGAGATCTCGAAGTCCTGGAAGACCCCCCTGTCTTCTTGGGACCGCTCGCTGGTCTCATCCGCCTTTCCTCCCCTCGATGAGCCAGCTGCCCGTGGGTACACTGGGCTTCCCCCGGTTGAACGCTCGGTTGCCATGCAACTATGTCCTCAGTGTGCTTCTTCTCGGGGCGAGCCTAAGCACCCTTCCAAAGCCTGTAGATTTTCGTCGACCCTGGCGGCGAAGTCTTACAGAGCGGCGGGACAGGCGGCTGCTTCACTGCATGCTATGGCCACTCTGCAGGTCTACCAGGCCCAGATGCTCAGAGACATGCACGAGGGTAGGACAAACCCAGGGCTCTTTGATGAGCTGCGCACCGCGACTGACCTTGCTCTCCGGGCAACGAAGGTTACCGCGTGCTCCCTGGGTTTGGTGATGTCCACAGCTGTGGTCCAGGAGAGACATCTGTGGCTGAACCTGGCTGACATGCGGGACGCCGAGCGGACCCGTCTGCTTAACGCCCCCTTGTCCCAGGCCGGCCTCTTCGGCGGTGCAGTTGAAGATTTTGCCCAACAGTTTTCAACTGCCCAGAAACAGACCGAGGCCATCCCGACACATTCTGCCCCGCCGGCCCGCTGCTGCCTCCACCCAGCCGGCCGGGCAGACGCCTCGACCTGTTTCCCGCCGAGGGCGCCCTCCTGCGGCTCCCGCCCGGACCACGCAGCAGCCTCCACCCAGGGCCGGTCGCGGAGGAAGCCGCAAGAAGGCGCCACAGCCCTCTCCTGCCCCGCCCCCCGCTAATCGCCGGGCCAAGCGGCGCTCCTGAGACGGGCTGCTCAGGGATGATGGTTGTTTCTCAGGAGGTGGTAGCAGGACCACTCCTTCCCACGGTGGAGGGCCGGGGGAGAATCTTTTGTTCTCCACTCCCCGCTGCTCACCCACGGGTGGGTAGCACCCTAATGTGGTTAAAGTCAGAAACAACCCCCTCTTCCCTGAGCTCACAGAGTTCTCGGGCGACACAGAGCGCCGCCCACAAGCCGTGCTCTCCTCGCCCCCCTCTGTCCCAGAGGCGGTTGACACGGCGTGCCGTCCACAGACCGCTTCGCCCCTGTCCCCCTCTGTCGCCAGACCCCTGGCAGAGAAGGCCCCGCGGGATGACCAGCCTGGTCCTCCCTGGCCCCCTCTGCCAGGGCGCGGTTGCTAACTGTGCCCCCACACCGGGCCGCTATGCCGTCCACATCTGGGCCAGTTACTCCGCTTCGCTGCCCCTCCGGGGGGACGCCTGTCGTTCACATGATCCCGCTGGTTCAGTTCCTGGGAGCCTGGTTAGAGCTTCCCCGTCTGTCCCGCGGACCGCCAGGCTCGGCTATGCGATTCAGTTCACACGGTCTCCTCCCCGCTTCAGGGGAGTCCGCTCCACTTTGGTCGGTGGCAATGCCCCCATCATGAGAGCAGAGATTGCCACCCTGCTGCCGAAGGGTGCAATCGAGACTGTCCCTCCAGCCGAGATGAGTTCCGGCTTCTACAGCCCTTACTTCATTGTCCCCAAGAAAACCGGTGGGTTACGGCCAATCCTGGACTTGCGCGTGCTGAATCGCTCCCTTCACAGGATGCCGTTCAAGATGCTCACCGCCAAACGCGTTTTCGAATGCATACGGCCCCAGGATTGGTTTGCATCGATCGACCTGAAGGACGCCTACTTTCATGTCTCCATTCTTCCTCGACACAGACCGTTCCTACGGTTTGCTTTCGAGGGGCAGGCATACCAGTAGGCGGTTCTCCCCTTCGGGCTAGCCCTGTCTCCTCGCATCTTCACGAAGGTCGTCGAGGCTGCCCTTGTTCCCCTTCGGGAACACGGGGTTCGCATCCTGAGTTATATCGACGACTGGCTGATCCTAGCTCACTCTCGAGATCAGGTTTGCGAACACAGGGACCTAGTGCTTCGGCACCTAGCTCGTCTGGGCCTTCGGGTCAACTGGGAGAAGAGCAAACTTTGCCCCGTGCAGAGGATCTCTTTTCTCGGTATGGACATCGACTCGGTCGCCATGTCCGCGCAGCTTACGAGCGAGCGCGCGCAGTCACTGCTGACTTGCCTGACACAATTCGAGGGCAAGAGTGCGGTTCCACTGAACTCTTTCAGAGGCTCCTGGGGCATATGGCATCTGCAGCCGCGGTCACGTCGTTGCTTCATATGAGACCGCTTCAGCTTTGGCTTCGTGACCGAGTCCCGAGGTGGGCATGGCAACACGGCACGCTCCGAGTACCAGTTACTCCGACCTGCCGTCAGTTCTTCACCCCGTGGTCGAACCTCAGTTTTCTCAGGGCGGGTGTCCCCCTGGAACAAGCTTCCCGGCATGTTGTTGTCTCAACAGATGCCTCCACCACGGGTTGGGGCGCCATGTGCAATTGACATGCTGCTGCGGGCTCCTGGACAGGACCCCAGCGGCTATGGCATGTCAATTGCCTCGAGTTGTTGGCAGTACGCCTTGCCCTGCACGGCTTCCGGGCGTTGCTCAGGGGTCAACACGTACTAGTCCGTTCAGACAATACCGCCACTGTAGCGTACATCAACCGTCAAGGTGGTCTACGCTCCCGCCGTATGTCACAACTCGCTCGCCACCTCCTCCTATGGAGTCAGAAGCATCTGAGGTCGCTTCGAGCCATTTTCATTCCCGGAGCACTGAACTGTGCAGCCGACGAGCTCTCACGGCTTCAGCCACTCCCTGGAGAATGGCGACTCCATCCCCAATCGGTTCAGCTGATTTGGGACCAGTTCGGGGACGCACAGATAGATCTGTTTGCCTCTCACGACTCGACCCATTGCGCCCAGTTTTATTCTCTGACCGAGGGCACGCTCGGCACAGATGCTCTGGCGCACAGCTGGCCGCAGGGCCGCAAGTATGCGTTTCCCCCAGTGAGCCTTCTTGCGCAGACCTTGCGCAAGGTCAGGGAGGACGAGGAGCAGGTCATTCTGGTTGCCCCTTATTGGCCCAACCGGACCTGGTTCCCCGAACTAGTACTCCTCGCGACAGCACCTCCCTGGCCGATCCCTCTGAGGAACAACCTTCTTTCTCAGGGACGGGGCACCCTATGGCACCCTCGTCCCGATCTTTGGAACCTCCACGTGTGGCTCCTGGACGAGGCAGGTTTGAGTACCCTACCACCAACGGTGGTGGCTACCATCACTTCCGCTAGAGCGTCGTCCACGAGACACGTCAATGCGTTGAAGTGGAACCTCTTCGTCAGCTGGTGCTCTTCTCACCGAGAAGACCCCCGGAGATGCTCGATCAGCGTTGTGCTTTCCTTCCTTCAACAGGGGTTGGAGCGAAGGCTGTCTCCCTCCACCCTGACGGTCTATGTTGCCGCCATTGCCGCACACCATGACCTCATCGAAGGTAAGTCGGTGGGGAAGCACGACCTGGTCATCAGGTTCCTGAGAGGAGCGAGGAGACTAAATCCGCCTCGCCCTCCTCTCGTTCCCTATTGGGACCTCTCAGTGGTTCTAACTGCCCTGAAGAGTGCTCCCTTCGAGCCCCTGCAATCAGTCGAGCTTAAATTCCTGTCTATGAAGACAGCGCTCCTGGTTGCACTGGCCTCCATCAAGAGGGTAGGGGACCTGCACGCATTTTCCGTTGACGAAGCGTGCCTGGAATTCGGTCCGGCTTACTCTCACGTGATCCTGAGACCCCGGCCTGGATACGTGCCCAAGGTTCCCACCACTCCCTTCCGGGACCAGGTGGTGAACCTGCAAGCGCTGCCCCTGGAGGAGGCAGACCCAGCCTTGGCACTGCTCTGTCCAGTACGCGCTCTCCGCGCCTATGTAGACAGGACGCAGTGTTTCAGGACCTCAGACCAGCTCTTTGTCTGTTATGGTGGGAAGCTGAAGGGAAAGGCTCTCTCCAAGCAAAGGTTGTTTCACTGGATAGTGGACGCCATTGCTTTGGCATACCAGCAGCAAGGTCGACCGTGCCCCCTTGGTGTGACTGCCCACTCCACCCGGAGTGTGGCGTCCTCTTGGGCTCTAGCGCATGGCGCCTCGCTAACAGACATCTGCAGAGCTGCAGGCTGGGCGACACCTAACACATTCGCCAGATTCTATAATCTCCGAGTGGAGCCTGTGTCCTCTCATGTACTCGCTTCAACCAGCTAGTACCGGACCCGCTCAGGTGTCTTCGCTTGCTCGCCATTCCACTCCACGGACTGGATACGTGCGATATTCTCCTCAGGTGAGCTTTCCCGAAAGCCCTGAGCTCCTCCAGCACTCCTGACGTCGGCGCCAGTGTCTATTGCCTGCGCGTCGGCTAGGTGCCTCCCGTGTGCATGGTCCCTCCCCTGAGCGACCCCCACATGTGTATTTCCACTGTAAGCCTCTCGAGCATGTGTCTTTCCCTTGGCAAGCCACCTTGCCCCCCCTGGGGTTGAAATATTCCACCTGCGGCTGGACACCCCAGTGTTCTCCATATGCATCCCTCCGGGTCATATGTGTATTCTCTAAGTCCCCCCCCCCCTTCGGGTTGGCATTATTTGCATACTTCCCCTAGCTTGGGATATGCTTCCCAGTGTACCTTGGTATTCCTGTGATAAATGGAGTCCTTCGTCCAGTCTTGACAGGGATCTAGATCTACGCAGGGCACTGGAAGACAGCTAAGAAGGTGGCGTGATTAGACTGGTAACCCCATTTCGTCGTCATCCGACGTAACTCGGAGTGACAACGAAAGGGAACGTCTATGGTTACGTATGTAACCCTCGTTCCCTGAGTAGGGAACGGAGACGTTACGTCTGCCTGCCACTTTCCGTTGTACCGCGGGGATCGCCTGAGCTCAGTCTTGGCTCCTCAGCGAAGGAACATATCTGTATGTTGCCGGCGTCCTCCTTTTATACCCACGAGGTGGGGCGGAGTTACGCCATGCAAATTCCGCAGACCCATGGCATTTCTTTGCCATTGGCTCGTTTTGTAATACTCTAAGCTGATAGGCTTTCTAAACTAAACCCCATTTCGCCGTCATCCGACGTTATGTCTCCGTTCCCTACTCAGGGAACGAGGGTTACATACGTAACCATAGACGGTTTCATGACTTAACTTGCTTGGTTCTAAAGCAAAATGCACACACAGATTAGTGATAATTCTCATTTACATTTGAAAGCTATCATTTTTTTTTAAAACATTTATTAGGCTTCAAAAAATATAACAGCTTTTAATTTAAGTGAACGTCTCGGTTACATATGGTAACCCTCGTTCCCTGAGGGAGGGAACGGAGACGTAGGTCATGACTGACCAATAGGAATCTCGCTAGAGAGGCCAATCTACTTCGCGTGAAACTAAAACAAGCCAATACACATTGGCGTGCAATCATTTGCATCAGCTGCGCGCCCTCGTTAGCGCGGGTATAAATGAGCAGCTGGTGCGATTGCACACTAGCTTTTTGCTGAGGAGCCAAGCCTGAGAAAGCTGGCCCCCCGGCGGGCGGCAGCGGATGTGGCGACGGGACCTACGTCTCCGTTCCCTCCCTCAGGGAACGAGGGTTACCATATGTAACCGAGACGTTCCCTATCGGTCAGTCACTACAACGTAGGTCATGACTGACCAATAGGAATCCCTACCAAAGCGCCACAGCCGCTGCACCCCATCCAGCGCCCCCGTGCAAGCCTCTACACCTTCTTGCCTGGAAGGACGATAGGCGGAGGCTTACACAGAGTGAGTCTGACACTGTTGTTCCGTGGTAACCCATACAGTAAGATATTGGATAACACTGGGAAAGCGTGCCCTTTCTGTTTAGGAAGGAACGCTGCGGAAGCCACTTCTTCAAAGAGTTATGTGGAAATGCATATGGACTAGCCCGAAGGCTGTACTGCATATGAAATAATGGGTGACTTAGCCCAAGGGAAAGACACGGGCTTCCGATAGGAGCAGCCGTGGAAATATACACATATGGGATCCCCGTAGGGTCACACATATGGAACCCAGCCCAGATCCGGTTCTCAAGGATTCAGCGGATAAGGGCCTGGCGCCGGGCGCTCCGCCAAGTCCGGGCCGAGGGGTTTTGGAGGACTCGACAGGTTTTACTCTGGAGCAATAAGGGTGCACAGTAGGGTGCAGCAAGCCGACAGAGCCAGACCTCTCAGTGCTTCTACCCGTCTAGGGTGAGAACACGGGAGGAGACCGGCTCTACACGTAGGCTATAGTATCTAGCGAACGTGTTAGGTGTCGCCCAGCCCGCAGCTCTACAGATATCTGTTAGCGAGGAGCCACGTGCCAGCGCCCAGGAGGATGCAACACCCCTCGTGGAGTGTGCATGCAACCTGAGCGGGCAGGGCACGCCTTGTGCTTGGTAAGCCAAGGCGATGGCATCCACTATCCAGTGGGCCATCCTCTGCTTGGAGACAGCCTTTCCCTTCTGCTGGCTCCGTAACAGACAAAGAGCTGGTCTGAGGTCCTGACGCTTTGAGTTCTGTCCACGTACATACGCAGAGCGCGAACGGGACAGAGCAAAGCCAGGGCTGGGTCTGCCTCCTCCAAAGGCAGCGCTTGCAGGTTCACTACCTGGTCTTTGAAGGGAGTGGTAGGAACCTTGGGCACATAGCCGGGCCAGGGTCTTAATACCACGTGGCTGTCACCCGGCCCGAACTCTAGGCACGATTCGTCGACCGAAAATGCGTGCAGGTCTCCTACCCTCTTGACAGAGGCCAGTGCAACCAGCAGCAAAGTCTTCATGGAAAGAAGCTTTAAGTCTACTGACTGCAGAGGCTCAAAGGGAACATCCTGAAGTGCTCGAAGCACCAGGGAAAGATCCCAAGAGGGTATGGAGGGGGGTCGAGGAGGATTTAATCGTCTCGCCCCCCTAAGAAACCTGACGACCAGGTCGTGCTTTCCAACTGCTTTGCCATCTATGTGGTCGTGATAAGCTGAAATAGCGGCAGCATGTACTTTGAGGGTGGAGGGAGACAGTCTACGCTCCAACCCCTGCTGCAAGAAGGAAAGCACAGACCCTATCGGACATCTTCGGGGGTCTTCTCGGTGAGAAGAACACCACTCGACGAACAGGTTCCACTTCAGGGCGTAAACACGTCTCGTGGACGGCGCCCGTGCTGAAGTGATGGTGTTAAGTACCTCAGGGGGTAAGTCACCTAAAACCTCCGCGTCCCGTCCAGGGACCAGACATGGAGTTTCCAGAGGTCTGGACGCGGGTGCCATAGGATGCCCCGTCTCTGAGTCAGAAGATCCTTCCTTAGAGGAATGGGCCAGGGAGGGACTGTCACGAGGAGTATGAGTTCTGGGAACCAAGTCCGGGTGGGCCAATAGGGAGCCACCAGAAGGACCTGCTCCTCGTCCTCCCTGACTTTGCACAGTGTCTGTGCAAGTAGGCTCACTGGGGGAAACGCATATTTGCGAAGGCCCCGGGGCCAGCTGTGAGCCAGTGCGTCCGTGCCGAGTGTTCCCTCGGTCAGGGAGTAAAACAGCTGGCAATGGGAGGTCTCTGAGGAGGCAAACAGGTTTACCTGAGCCTCCCCTAACTCTCTCCAGATCAGCTGAACCGCCTGGGGGTGGAGTCGCCATTCTCCCGGAAGCACAGCTCGTGATAGCTCGTCGGCCACACGATTGAGCACGCCGGGGACATATATGGCTCGAAGCGACCTCAGATGCTTCTGACTCCAGAGGAGGAGATGGCGGGCGAGTTGCGACATGCGACGGGAGCGTAGACCACCTTGTCGGTTGATGTACGCAACGGTCGCCGTGTTGTCCGTACGGACCAGCACGTCCCTGCCCTGTAGCGGCCTTTTCAAGCGGCTCAGAGCGAGATGTACTGCCAGCAACTCGAGGCAATTGATGTGCCAATGCAGTTGGGGGTCCGTCCACACCCCTGACACTGCATGCCCGTTGTACGTGGCACCCCAGCCGGTGGCAGAGGCATCTGTGAATACCACAGCATGCCTGGACACCTGTTCCAAGGGGACTCCTGCCCGCAGGAACGAGGGGTCTGACCACGGGCTGAAGGTCTGGCGGCACGCCGGTGTGATTGCCACCCGGTGAGTGCCATGATGCCACGCCCATCTCGGGACTCGGCCGTGAAGCCAGTGCTGAAGCGGTCTCATATGTAGCAGGCCGAGCGGGGTTACCGCTGATGCTGCTGCCATATGCCCCAGGAGCCTCTGAAAGAGTTTCAGTGGGACCGCTGTCCTGCCCTTGGGGGTGTTCAAGCAGTTCAGCACCGACTGAGCACACTGCTCTGTGAGGCGTGCTGTCTGGGCGACCGAATCCAACTCCATACCGAGAAAAGAGATCCTCTGCACAGGGGAGAGTTTGCTCTTTTCCCAGTTGACCTGAAGACCCAACTGGCTGAGGTGCCTGAGCACTAGGTCCCTGTGTTCGCATAGCTGATCTCGAGAGTGTATGAGCCAGTCGTCGAGATAGTTGAGGATGCGAACGCCCTGTTCTCTCATGGGAACAAGGGCCCCCTCCGTGACTTTCGTGAAGACACGGGGGGACAGGGACAGCCCGAAGGGTAGGACTTTGTACTGATATGCTCGACCCTCGAACGCAAAGCGCAGAAATGGCCTGTGTCGAGGAAGAATCGAGACATGAAAGTACGCGTCCTTCAGGTCGATCGCTGCAAACCAATCTTGGGGACGGATGCATTCGAAAATGCGTCTCTGCGTGAGCATTTTGAACGGTAGCTTGTGGAGGCTCCGATTC
Organism: Gila orcuttii; assembly: GCA_026230005.1. NCBI lineage: Eukaryota > Metazoa > Chordata > Actinopteri > Cypriniformes > Leuciscidae > Gila > Gila orcuttii. The sequence continues at coordinate 70,819,036 of JAPDVR010000001.1, read as the reverse complement.
AAAACTCGCAGATCCAAGATCGGTCGTAACCCACCACCTTTCTTGGGTACAATGAAGTAGGGACTGCCCTGACCTCATATCGGCTGGAGGGACCGGCTCTATCGCATCCTTCGCCAGTAGGACTGCGATCTCTGCACGCAAGACATGGGCATCGGCTGCTCTCACTGTAGTGGAGTGGATGGCCCGAAACTTGGGGGGACGCCGGGCGAACTGAATCGCATAGCCGAGCCTGATGGTTCGAATGAGCCAGCGAGACGGCCTGGGGAGCGCTAACCAGGCTCGCAGAGACCGTGCAAGCGGGACCAAAGGGACCGTAGGCGTACCCGGAGTGGGGCAGCGAGGTGGAACACAGGGACGCGGCTCGGGAGGCTCTCTCTGGGAGGCGGCCCGTAGCGGGGTCTGAGTGTGCTGTGCAGCACTTACCTGGTTCCACGGGGCAGGAGGTGCGGGAGGCGGCTCGATGGCGTTCTCGGACCGTACGCAGCTGCCGGCTGGCGATAGAAGAGGCGGATGAGAGTGGTGAGGATTCCGACCCCCCACTGCTCTCCGGGCCCTCTTCGGACCCAGAGATGATAGAAACTGCTTTTTTATTGAAAATTTGGGTACCGCTGGTTTTAAGGCCAGCGGCGGAACACAAACAAAACGAAACAAAGGATTTTCCACCCGGCCCTCTTCCGGGGGAGGGAGCGATGCAGTCATCGTCTCCTGGAGAGCAGTCCCTTCCACCTCTGGGTCGCCCGTCCTAGGGCCGCTTACCCTTGGCTTTGCCGCCCCTCTTGGCGGGGGCCTGGACGGGCGGGGCGCCCTGCCTGCGACTGGCTCCACGGCGCCGCTTGGATGGAGGCTGCTGCTGTTGCGCGGGAGCAGGGGCAGACGCAGGCGGACGCACACGGCGACGAGCAGACCGAGGAGCCGAGGGCGGTGGGGTGGAGGCAGCAGCTGACCGCCGCGGCAGGATATGTCTGATGGCCTCGGTCTGCTTCTGTACAGCCGAGAACTGCTGGGCGAAGTTCTCGACCGCGTCGCCGAAGAGGCCGGTCTGGGACACGGGGGAGTTAAGGAACCTGATCTTGTCGGTCTCCCGCATGTCAGCCAGACACAGCCAGAGGTGGCGTTCCTGGACCACTAGTGTGGACATCGCACGACCCACTGACCGCGCAGTGACCTTCGTCGCACGAAGCGCGAGGTCAGTTGCGGCACGAAGTTCTTGGAGAACTTGTGGATCATGACCACCCTCGTGCAGGTCCTTCAGTGCCTTGGCCTGATGAACCTGCAACAACGCCATAGCGTGCATGGCAGAGGCAGCTTCCCCACAGGCTTTGTAAGCCTTGCCGGTCAGGTCCGACGAGTACTTACAGGCCCGGGAAGGAAGACACGGTTCTCCACGCCAAGTGGAGTTAGGGCACAGTTGCATAGCAACGGCCCGTTCCACTGGCGGGATACGCGTGTATCCCTTAGCTGCCCCGCCATCAAGGGTGGTGAGGGAGGAGGAGCCACCGAGACGGTTTCTGGCAGTAAAAGGTGCCGTCCACGTCCCTGTGAGCTCCTCATGCACTTCCGGGAAGAAAGGCACTGGGGTGGGTTGCTGAGAACCAGCGCGCGCCACCCCGAGATACCAATCGTCCAACCTCGAGGGCTCGGGACACGATGGGGGGTTCCACACGAGCCCGATCCTGTTGGCGGCCCGGGAAAGCATGGCCATCATCTCCGGGTCCGACTCGGGCACCGCTGACACACCTGAAGAAGGTAGCGGCTCCGAGCCGTCGTCCGCGGAGAGGTCTGACCCACCCTCCGATGCAGCGATCGACATCTGGTCGTCGCAGGAAGCGCCGAACGAAACGACTGGTACACATCTCGAGGATGCTCCAGAACGCTCCGTTGGCAGCTCAACTGGTTGCGGAGCATGAGAGGAGTGAGGGTTCCTAGGGGGTTGGTTCCCCGAAGGAAGCGCGCTCACTGTAATCCTCAGGTCACCCGTGTCACTGCCCGAAGCAACCTGCGAAGGGGGGTTGGAACGAGGTGCAGGCACGGGGACTCCACCCCTTTGCAGGAACGTGAGTCTCGACCTCAGCTGCGAGATGGTCATCTTCCCACAATGGGTACATGACTCATCCACGAACGCTGCCTGTGCGTGTTCGAGGCCCAGACACACAAGGCAGCGATCGTGACCATCCCGCGACCCCAGGTAACGACCGCATCCAGAAACACACAGATAGAACGTCATCTTGAAAAAGACGCGAACTATCTGTGTAAGCTCTTTTAGGGACTACTCTCACTGGTGCTGAAGCACGCAGGGGAACAGCCACAGCGATCACAGACGGGAATGTGCACCCGCCTGTGCGCTGGATCTCTCTCACTGGAGGTCTTACCAGCTGTTACAACAGCTTTTGAGCGCTTGCCAGGCGCACCTTACCAGCTGTTATAACAGCTTTTGAGCGCTCTGAAGCGCACCTCACCAGCTGTTAAAACAGCTCTTTTCTTTGCTCAGTTTAAAAATAACAAAAGAAAAGAAAGAGAGAGAAAGAGAAACTGCTCGCGCTGCCGTGCTGTCACGCCCGCACCGGGAAGGAGAGGTCCAGAAAGGCTCGTGATAGTTGATTTCAACTGCAGTAGAGACATCGAAGTGTTTGGCTCCGAAGCAAAAAGCTAGTGTGCAATCGCACCAGCTGCTCGTTTATACCCGCGCTAACGAGGGCGCGCAGCTGATGCAAATGATTGCACGCCAATGTGTATTGGCTTGTTTTAGTTTCACGCGAAGTAGATTGGCCTCTCTAGCGAGATTCCTATTGGTCAGTCATGACCTACGTTGTAGTTACTGACCGATAGGGAACTTCAAACAATCCTCACATAAACACATAATAAATGTCATATTTACCTGTGCCCTTCCTGTCTAACAGACGGACATACAGAAATTGAATAAAGTTATCAAACAGTCTATGCTGAATAAATTATATATAGACTAATCCTTATTAAAGCTACAAAAGTTCTTCAGTCAAGAGCAGTGAGTGTTTTCTGTGTTCCCTTTGTTCTTTGATTAACTTCACTGACAGAAAGCTTTATTGGCTGCTGGCACTTTAAGAGACGCTGCTGACAGAGACGTGATCTCACACGCGCCTCATTCTCTCACAACTCTTCACGTCCGTCATAAGAATGCTCTTATGTTATGAAGATACTCGACAAAACGACATTTTGGCATAATTGTTTGTGTTATTGTTCGTTCAAGCGCGAAAGAGAACTGTATTCTGGCGCGCAGTTTGTGCATGTGCATGATACTGGTGTGCGTCTTTCTGTTTGTGTGTGTGTCGGTGCTGATCCACTTGTCCGTGCGACACTTCAGTCGTGCCGCGCTCCGCTTTATTCCTATGGGTGACGTCACGCGACTTTAACGCGCCCGCAAAGCATCCCGGGAAGGTGGCGCTTCATTTGAAAAAATGCTGCGCGTCCAAAAGCTGGCCGATGCCCATCTCTATGCAAATGAACCCGTCAAACGCGACGCGTCTATCCAATAGAAGTGACGGTGCAGATCCACTTGTCCGTGCGACACTTCTGTTGCGCCACGCTCCACTTTATTCCTATTGGTGACGTCACGCGACTTTAACGTGCCCGCAAAACATCCCGGAAAGGCGGCGCTTCATTTGGAAAAATGCTGCGCGTCAAAAAGCTGGCCGATGCCCATCTTTATGCAAATGAATTCCGTTGAACGCGACGCGACTATCCAATAGAAGCAGAGCATATGTAGACGGGGGGAAGTCTCTCGCAGGTCCTCTGTTCTAGACTGGCCGCTGGCTCAAAACCACACCCATAGCGGTAAACTTGAGGAACGCCCATCAAAGTACAAATGTGGGGAGGCGTTGCGACCCCACGCTACAGTCGTGTCGCAAAAGTGGATCTATACCGTCAAGGTACTGATCCACTTTTGCGACATGACTGAAGCGTGGGGTCGCGACGCCTCCCCACATTTGAGCAAATGAGCAAATTTCTCAGCATTGGCTCAAAGATAAACTGTTTTTATTGTGATGTAGCTTTTATTGAGTAAAGGAAACAAACTGAATAGTCAGAACTTAAGTTAGTCATTTTTAAGAGTGTTTATTACTTTTCAACATTTACATGTCTATGTAAACAAGTTTCGGGACTGAAATTTCACCAAACTAAATTTTCTTTTGTTCTATTTATGCAAAACATATTCCCAGAAAGATTATTTGTAAATATTAAGAATTGAGACAAATTAACAAATTACCAACACATATCATGGTAATGTGTCACAGCACTAACATTAGCTTTGAACAGATAAAGGAAATAAACACAGTAAACTTGGCCTAAAATTACCTTATGAAGTTGGACATAACATTAGCTGTATTATAGCTAAAACATGAACTGCATGGCATATAAAAGTGAATGTTATTAAACAATGGTACGAAAAGATTTTCCAATATGATCACAACAACACAGAGCAGTGCTCTTATTCAGTTCAGCAATTGCTACATTCTGCATCACTTGTCTTGCACTTGCATGCAGCAGAGCAACGCAGACGAGACTTTTTACATTTACATCGTGCACTCATACATCTTGAGGCACAGCTGCAGCTGATCAATTCCAAACAGTAGTCTGGGACTGGAGGAAGTGACATCAAGATGGGCAGCAGCGTAGAATCTTCCAGTCTCCACCCCATTGTCTCTGGTGGAGGAAGGACAGGATACCGTTTGTTTGCTTGGTGCCACAAAGCAGTTTGGTAATGTGCTCGACGGATGTGAAACGACAGTGCATCACTGGTTGGCGGTAGACTTTCTGGAGCTCGGGACTGTACAAACAGGAGTTCCCTTGCCTTGTTCACACTGGTTACATTGGGTGCGCGATATACCTTGCACACAAATAATTCAACGTCTTTCACAGTTTGGTCATCCAGTTCGCCTTGACCTATGCCTGTGAGCAGATAATGATATTCTTTGAAAACTTTCCAGCATGTTTTCTTTCCATGTCCTAGTAGGTATGATGTTGTATCACAACCAGTCAAGGCGTGAAATGCAATGATGTCTTCCACTGCACTATCATCTAGCGAAAGTTGTTCCAGAATTGAGTGAATTGGGATATATTTCCTTTTTGTAGCTGTACCTGCCTTCATCCAAATCTTTGAACAGGGCATCTTAGGAAAATGGGCCAGAAGCAGTACAAGGACATCTGTATCTCTTGCAGCAACCACAATGCTTGAGGATTGGTTTTCCATACAATGAAGAACAATTCTTGTGTCTGCTTCTTCATGGAGAGCTCTAAGGTTTTCTGTAATCACTGTCGGGTCAGAGGACTCCACCCTCTCCTCATCTGTAAAACCACCAGAGACAACTATGCACTTGTCGACAGGAGCTTTCAAAATCAGTTGTTGTGACAGGAAATTTGCCAAATCTGCTTTGTTCTCAGGATGTGCCATGAAGTTTTCCCACTTGGGTGGAAGTGGAACATCCCGGTTTTCAATCAGACGACGGATGGCCGCTATTCCTTGCCCACGCCTCGTCCTTGTGCCTGATTTGATTGACGTTTGATAATACCTATCAAATACAACATCTATTCTCTTGAAAGCTGTACCTGATTGAAGTACAGTGGACGTAAATGTATCAGCAAGGTCTCCAAATGTAATAGCCTTCTGTGGTTTTCCAATTGAACAGACCAGTGCTTGGCCATCGATGATCAGTGTTGCTGTTGGACCAAGGTCCACAACTGCAACACTTGGAGCACATGCTACTTGTGCAGTAAGGACATCACACAGAATTGCTTTGCTTCCCGAGCGTAGTTTTCCATTGCTCTCTGCCAAAGCTTGTGGAACAGTTAACAGTTCGTGGCTAAGTATATCTGAAAGATTAACCTGGCGGCCACTTTCGTATGCAGTGATTAGTCTCTGCATAATTTTTCGGTCTGCTTTTATGGATTTTTCGGCACCTTTCTGCTTGGAATCCTTGTGTGTTACTTCATATAGTGAAGCAAATGAACTCGATTTTTGTTTTGGCAGAGGATCTCGAAAATGGACCTTTCTTGGCTCTGGACCAAGGAGCCTTTCTTCAATGAACTTGTCCAGCTGTTGCTTGCCTTTTGTCTGAACGCTCAAAAGGTCTTGCTCAATTTCCTTGGTGGCAACATCTTTAGTTGCAATGTTCTGCAGGTCATCACACATCTCTTCTGAGAAGAGCTTGTATGACTTAAGGGTTTGCAGAAGTCTGTCCTCAGTCTGTCTGTCTTGTGTCTGCCTCGATTGGTAAGATTCGTTGTGTGAGTATTCATCTTCAAGAACAAGACCGTAAACATTTCTTGTTTCATTGGCAATGTGAGAACGCAGGTTGTAAGAGAGTGCCCACCTACTCAATGCAGATGAGGTCTTGGTAATACCTATAATTCCACCTCTCTTTTTCCCGATGCCGTTCAGCCATTCTTGACTCTGGTCAGGGTCCACTTCATTGAATGGTTGGCCAGTGCGTTTAACAACAAAGTTCCCTTTATCAAATTCTTCCTTGACTTCTGGGGGGAGTTGATGCATCTCGCTAATGTAGATTGTTCCCCAACGAGCATAGTTGGTGTGCCCGTATGTCATGAAGAAAGGAATCATTCGCTGGAAGGAATGTAAGTGCAATTTCCAATTGCCTTCTCGTTGAGCATGAGTGAACATCAACAAGATCTCCACCATCTCCATGTAGCTCCACCAAAATTTGAAGTTCGGATTCATGTTTGATTTCTCAAAAGAAGACAGAATATTAAGGAACTCTTTGGTAGCCAGGAATGTGAGTAGATCTTCAATGTCTTCGCTGCTTGATTTCTCTTCCAGTATCTGTTTCAGAGCCTGATTTTCATTTTGGATGAAGTTCATGAGTTTTGGCATTAGGATTCTCCACATTGCTTGGATCGTGATTTTATGTGCACGCATTGCCTTAGAGTAAGACTTCCCTTTGCCGAGGATGACTTGTTCTGCTGTACCTGGACCAAAAAATCCACTTTCAATCCATGCTTGCATCAAACCAGACGATTGCATGTGTTTTCCAATCACCTTGAGGAAGGTTAGAGATGTGTGCAGGCCACCCATTCTGAGGATCAGAAAATCCTGATATTCATCTTTTGCCCATTTGAGTTCCATAAGCTTACAGTAAAGTGCTTCGTCAACTGTAAGGACCACGTGTTGTTGACCAAGTGCTGTTGCAATGTGCCTGAATCTCTGTATTACTGTGTTGAGTGTGTCGAGTTCATGGGCGGGAGCTTGTACAATTGGCATATAGCCAATACTTGTGACCTCTGATTTGGTCGTGCAGATTGTCTGATTGAAATTGGTCCAACCTGACTTAATATCTGCATCTTGCCGTTTGACGAAAAACGCCATGTCCTTGGCAAGTGCTAAACATGCTAATGGATTATCAAGGAGTCCTTCATTGTACCATTCCTTGTTGGTTTGTATAATTAATCCTGGTTCTGTTTTTCCTGTCACAACTGCAGCTGGAAAAAGTTGTTCCATGATTTCAGGAACTTGAAGACTAGTCTTTGTAGATGGATGGAGATCATTCAGTCCCATTTCAGCTTCTGGACCTCTCTGCCATCCAGCGACTTGAGTTGCATGAAAGCTGTTTTTACCATCAAAACTGCTGTCATTGATGTCAAAATTGTCACATGTGAAGTGCACAAATCTGTTGGGTACAAAGTTTGGTGGAACCACTGCTCCTGTATCCATGTCCATTGTACAAAGTGTGCTCACTGCCAAAGCTGTATCAACCTGTTTTAAGTTGTTGTAGCTTATGACGTGACCAGCCTTGTGAAACAGCTCAACCAGTTCTTTTGATCTGGTAGCTTGTTGCAATGTGCTTGCTAGACCAAGATGCTTGGGAGTCCAGTGTTTACCACAACTGACGTTGTACACTAGGTCTTGTGCAACACTAAGAACCTTACTTTGAGTGTAATTTTTTTTATTTTGAGCAGCTTCATCATCATGATCCCCTTCTAAGAGACCCTGTCCACCAAACATTAGGCGAAGGAACATGAAGAGGCTCTCTGGAACGCATGATATCATTTCCTCTTCGCTTACTACAAAACCTTTGTATGCTGGTTGTGCAAGTATGTCACTTCTCAGTTTTAATGCAATGTGGATCAATTCCATGAACCATTCAGGGGCTGTGTATTTTGGTATCAGTGAAGGTTCTTTAGGTTCTGATAGCTGGGTTGTCAAAGGGACATGTCCAAATTCAACTGGAACAAGCAGAATTTCCCGCTCTAGGTTGATGAAGTCATATGTATTCCTTAGCCGTTCTTCAAGTTTCTCTCTGAAGGTCGACCTTCTGCTTAGGTAAGATGGGCGGATGGTTACCTTGCCAATTTCTGCCAAAGCACAGTATCTGTTCCAAACCTCAGAAAGTTCATAGACGTTTGCGTCTTTTGCTGCATACGTCAATTCACCCAAAAGCCATTCCATGGCTAAATCTGATGATGAGGAATGTTCTTTAGTCTTTGTGGTTTTTCGGAGGAATTTCGTATAGCACGGAGTGTGATACCTTCCTTCTGCTGCAATGAGGTCACTAATGCTAGCAAGATGGACTGAAAGTATCTGGTCATATTTTGAGGATGCCAATATTCGATCACTCATGTTCATTGTTGAGACCATGGAAAGTCTAACCTTTGAGTTCACTTCTTGGCAGAACATGCAGGCATTCCAGTTCATGGTCACAACAGAACTCCTTGTCAATGTTGGTGGATTGCTTGGACCAGCACCTTTATCCACATCTACAAATTTTTCACTGGACTTTGGTTGCAGCCTGGAAATGTGGCTTTTACTAGTAAAAGACGCATAGCACAAGCGGTGCCAGACCACGTGCTGTTCTGTGTTCTGGACAAGAAGCACTCTGTCAATTGCTTCTCTGTGTTGAGGATCGTGAAGCTTTCCTCTACTTTGTGCAGCTGCTTTTAGTGTCAAAAGTCCCTGTTCTGTCGCATTGTATAGCTTATCTTTCTTGGATTCTTGGCATATAATGCAAGTATCCAATGACATTGACCGGTCAGGCTTCAAACTACACACAGCTTCCATAATGGTGATCTTATAATCTGACCAACTTCATTTTGTATTGGTTCATGTCGCTCTTTGGATATAGAAATTAATTCTGATGAAAAATACGATATGTGGAAATAACTGCAGAAAGTAATAGAAATAGAAAGTAGAATAAAAAACCTCTTGGATAACTCCGAACTCAATTCACACACTTTGATCCAAAGACAATAGTATGCATGTGACTCCAAACAATTGGAAACACAAACTCTCGCATTTTAGATATTCTGTTTGTCCATTTGAAATATAAGGATAAAAACAGATATTTTCATGACTGGAATGAGAAATAATGCAATTATCATTGTCACATACAAGTATCTTAATTCCCACCTAAATAAACTTTCTATACTCGTTAATTGATGTCGCGCATGATGTAAAGTTTTAAAATATGGAATTTCCAGACATTTTAGAGGTCATCTTGGAGTTTGCGCTCTACTGAGTTTCACATAAGAGATACAGCTTGGCAAACAGCAAAAATAGATTCAGCAGAAAAAATACCCCTAGAAAAGTCTGTTTGCCAACTTTTACTCAAAAATGCCCGAGGGTGTCACATTATCTGAAAATCGACCTAGTCTACTACATTTTAAAGAAATTAAAGAAAGTAATAGCCTACTTTTATAGTCATTTATAATGTTACAAAAGCTTTTTTTATTTCGGATAAATCTACTTTGAACCTAGTCATCAAATAATCCTGCCTTTTTTTTTTTTTTTTAAACATTAATAATAATCAGAAATGTTACTTGGGCAGAAAATCACATCAGCATATTATTCCCTCAGGAAGATTTCATGTTTTCTTGCTTGGCTGGATGCTGGACTCATGAACAATAATCACGTTGTTTGAAGTCACCAAAACTGATTTGCCGAAATCAAAATCCGGCTGGACAGTGAAAGGGATTTGCCGTTAGCGCGAGTCCAGATCAAACCGGGAGCGACCAGACAGCAGAGGATTCTGTTTGCAAATCAAACAATGATTGCATTAACAGCCCTGATTTGTTTAAATTTCATATAAAATCGCAGCATTTTGCGTCATATATTCGCATAGGCTTGACATCGCGATTTCGATATGATTAATCGTGCAGCACTAGACATAACCGTCTGTTTTACTAGCATGCTCGCTATGTTTTTTTTACATAACTCTGTGTGAATTTGTCGGCTCAAGTGCAAGAAGACGTGAAAGAGAGCTCAGTTTAGTATTCGCAAGATCAATGATAATGTTATTTATCTTTCTTTCTTTTTCTGTCGATTCTCTCTGTGTAGAACGGTTTATCTCCGCTCCACGTGACATTCCCTAACGCTTACCAACAACATTTACTTTTTTCTCTTCTTAAAGTTTCCAGGTTCGAACACAAGATCAATGATAATGTCGTTTCTCTCTGTGTAGAACGGCTTGTCTCCGCTCCACATGGCAGCGCAGGGTGATCATGTGGAATGTGTCAAACACCTGCTCCAGCACAAGGCGCCTGTTGATGATGTCACGCTGGACTACCTGACCGCCCTCCATGTTGCCGCCCACTGTGGACACTACCGAGTGACCAAACTACTACTGGACAAGAGAGCCAACCCGAACGCTCGAGCATTGGTACATGCGTTCTGATTACTGTGAGGCTTGTGTCCTCTATAAAGCTTTTTATAATCTTTCACCTTGTATCTTTTCAGAACGGTTTCACTCCTCTACACATCGCCTGTAAGAAGAACAGAGTCAAAGTGATGGAGCTCTTGATCAAGTATGGAGCGTTCATTCAAGCCATCACTGAGGTACGAGCACAGAAACACACACTCCCCATAAGAGCAGCATTTTAGCATAGCGGTTTTAGTTATCGGTGTAGTTTGGTGATTTGCCAGAATCATCATTAAGCCTGCATAGAATCAGTTTAGAAATCCTTCTCCAGTGCTATGGAATTACTTCTGTGCCAATAATAATGAACGTAACTTTTCAAGAAACTAATGAAAATATATATTGAAACTGAATAAATTATCTTTGAAACTGAAAATGAATAAATCGCAGGCAAAAATTTTTGACTTTGTTTTTAAAAACACTGCATGTTTTGCTAACTGTTTTCTCATCTTTCTTTCGCTGATCTGATCTTACAAATGCGCTTCCAGAATTTTTAATTTACGCTTCTGAACTTTTCGTTCGCCATTCTGGCACATATCTCTTGCGGGGGCGTGGCTAGCAGCACTGAGTTCTCATTGGCTACTGAGTTTTTGATTGACAGCTTCTTGACCTGGAAGTGAAGACCTCAGTGTTGTGTGTACATGTGAGATCTTTTTTTCAGTTTTAATTTATATTTTTACTAGTTTCTTGAAAAGTTACGTTCATTATTCTTGGCACAAAAATAATTCCATACAGTTCCCTTTCAAAGGTTCATCCACAGGTGTAATGATGGACAGAAGCCCGGATAGAAACATTCCAGTTGATTGAACTGTCATAGCGTTTTGATTCTTCAGAAAGCTGTTCATCTAACGCAGTGATGATTAGATAATTCAACTCATTTCTTCTCTCTCTCTCTAGTCTGGTCTCACACCAATCCATGTGGCGGCTTTCATGGGTCACCTCAACATTGTTCTTCTGCTACTGCAGAACGGAGCTTCCCCTGACGTCAGCAACATCGTGAGTAAACACTGAGCTGGTCATGTGACCTTGTCTATCATGTGACCTTAACTGACCAATCTGGAGTTTTCTATATGGGCAGGAACTCAGCACTCCACACCAATAGAATCAGCTTGTAATAGAGTTTACTGTTTGCATGTTGTTAACCTGACAGCTCAATCCTCTAATAAACACTGAGAGACAGATTTACTCACAGCTACTGCGCCAGCTACTGTCAGGATTTACCAAAGACACGCAGTGAGAAATTAGCGCTGAAAGGCGAGGACAGGGTTATTTCTGCAGATGATCTTATTGCATATGCATGTGTAGGAGTTTCCCTTTCAGACAGTATTTATAGGAGGAGAGTTTTTAAATGAATCACGCAAGGTGATTTACTAAGGTTTGCGCTCCTCTCGGGAGATTGTGTTGGTCATTATGGAAATGATCCGCTGCGTCTGTGTTCATTAATGTGTGTGTCGTCAGTAGATCACAACCAGAATTTTACACTCCTATTTGCGCTTTTATGGGATTGCGCTCTCACGCTAATTTGCCCTGTTTAGTCAATCTGGCCCTAAATGCATAGTACTTACAAATATTAGGTAAATTAATACATTTTAAAATAATAATAAAGTAAATAAAACGTACTCGGTTACTAACGTAACCTCGGTTCTCTCTAGAGAGGGAACGAGTACTGCGTAATATCTTACGCTATGGGGAAAACCTCTTTTCCACGAGATATTGAAGCCAAAAATTATCCTTAATTTTGAATTAATGCAAAACGCTGTGCAGCAGCATGCAGACATAGGCAAGACGGCTTGCGTGCCTATTGGCTGCCCTGCGGCAACAGCAGCAGCCTATCGAGAGTGGCCCTGCGTGACACATACCCAATGGGGGCACTTCGCGCCCATTTCGTCACGTCCCGCCAGAAAGGGCGTGGTCCCGCCCTTATAAATACGGCTCGATTAGGCTGGTATACTGGTTTTCATCGCCGAAGCGAACCAGAGCTGTGTATGCACGGCAAGATACGCAGTACTCGTTCCCTCTCTAGAGAGAACCGAGGTTACGTTAGTAACCGAGTACGTTCTCTTACGAGAGTATCTCTCGTACTGCGTAATATCTTACGCTATGGGGAACACAATGCAAAACGCCGTGCGTACTGGGATCCGACACCAAAGTCCCAAGGGCAGTAGCCCGGGGCTCATATAGTGCATAATCACCATAGACTCACAGAGAGTCGGAGAAGAGAGGCTGCAAGCATCATTCCCCATAAAATAGCATCCTACAGGAGCTAGTTATGTTAACAGTGTTTCACGCAGACAGGGTGAACGTGTTCAGCCTGAACTGGGTAATAGTACGGGTTATTCAACACCCAAGGGGCAGTTTCTATCGCTCAGTGAGCGATGCACAGGCAAACTCAGCATCTGGGCCGCACTGCGGGGCAGATAGCACTGAATTCTAAACCGACAGAAGCTTGGCTTGTAAGGCGGGAACCTCTAGGTTATAAAACCTTATAAATGTAGACGGCGAGGCCCAGCCCGCGGCCGTACAGATATCTTGCAAGGTAACCCCACTATACCACGCCCACGACGAGGCCACGCCTCTTGTGGAGTGCGCTCTGACACCCAAAGGACACTGCAGGCCCTTAGAAGTGTAAGCCAGTGCTATGGCGTCGACTACCCATCTGGATAGGCTCTGTTTTGATGCGGCCAGGCCCTTGGAGCGTCCGCCAAACAAAACAAAGAGCTGCTCGGTCTGTCTGAAGACAGACGAGCGGGACACATAAGTTCTCAGTGCCCTGACAGGGCAAAGGAGACTAGCATCTTTCTCCTCATCATGAACCGAGAGAGCGCACAGGGAAATGACCTGGACCCTGAACGGTGTGTTGAGGGATTTGGGCACGTACCCGTGCCTTGGTTTGAGTATGACCTTAGAGTCATTAGGCCCAAACTCCATACATGACGCGCTTACCGAAAGCGCTTGTAAGTCCCCTATGCGCTTCACTGAAGCGAGAGCCAAAAGGAACACCGTTTTGAAAGACAGATGCTTCATGTCTGACAAATGGAGTGGCTCGAACGGGGCACCTTTCATGGCTTCCAAAACCGTAGAAAGGTCCCACACCGGGACTGAAGGAGGTCTGGGAGGGTTCAGCCTCCGAGCTCCCTTGAGGAATCGCACGACTAGGTCGTTCTTCCCCAGTGACTGGCCAGACACAGGTTTTATAAACGCTGCTATGGCCGCCACGTACACTTTGAGCGTGGATGGGGACCTGCCCTTATCCAGCAGCTCTTGAAGGAAGGAGAGTACTTCCGTGACCCCGCAGTCTACAGGTGAAAAGCGCTGAGCTTGACACCAAGCAGAGAACACAGACCATTTCGAGGAATAGAGCCGTCTAGTAGACAGGGCCCTTGCCTGCGTGATCGTGTTTAGCACTCCCTCCGGGAGGCTAGCGGGTACCCGTTGATGGCCCATGCATGTAGGGACCATAGTTCCGGGCGAGGATGCCAAATCGAGCCCTCGGCCTGAGAGAGGAGGTCTTTCCTCAACGGTACTGGCCACGGGGCAGTGCTGGTCAGCCGCATCAGGACTGGGAACCAAGTCTGGTTTTTCCAGAGCGGAGCCACAAGCAGCACTGGGCATCCATTTTCCCTGATTCGTTCCAGCACTTGAGGCAGGAGCGAGACGGGGGGAAAAGCATAGAGGGGACAGCGGGGCCAGACGTGGGCCAGCGCGTCCTTGCTCTTGGAGAAATATTTCGGACAGTGAGCGTTCTCGTGGGACGCGAACAGGTCCACTTGCGCTCTGCCGAATGTCTCCCACAGCAGTTGGATCGTCTGCGGGTGCAGCGACCATTCCCCTGCTGGGACATTGTTTCTGGACAGTCTGTCTGGTCCCAGATTCAGGTGACCAGGCACTTGCGCCGCTCTCAGTGAAAGCAGGTTGTGCTGAGCCCAGACCAGGAGGCGTTCCGTTAGCCTGTAAAGGTTTCGGGACTTGGTGCCGCCCTGGCGATTTATGTATGCCACCACTGACATGTTGTCCGACCGGACCAAGACGTGGTGACCCATTATCTGGGGACAGAAGCGCCGTAGCGCGTTGTCGACTGCCATCATTTCCAGACAGTTTATGTGTAGGAGCTTTTCCTGTTCTGACCACTGGCCAAAGAACGGTCTGCCCTCGAGCAGCGCTCCCCATCCCGAGGTGGAGGCGTCCGTGGACACCACCTTCACACTCGAGGGAGTCCCCAGACTCACACCTGACTGATACCAGTCGGTTATCTTCCAAGGTTCCAGAGCTGAAACGCATTTCAGATCGACCCGGAGGCGAAACCGACCAGCGGTCCATGCCCTGGGAGGAACTCGCGCTTTCAGCCACAGCTGCAGTGGGCGCATGCGAAGCAGACCCAGCTGGAGCACTGAAGCTGCTGAGGCCATGAGGCCCAGCATTTTCTGAAACCTTTTGAGCTGGACAACCGAGCCGCGGCGGAAGGATTTCGCGGCGCTCTGAATGTCCCGTTCGCGCTCTGGCGTCAGACGCGCTGTCATGGATAGCGAGTCCAGCACTGTTCCCAGAAAAGAAATTTTCTGGCTGGGAAACAGCGAGCTCTTCGCCCAATTGACTGTGAGACCCAGATTCTCGAGATGCTCGAGTAATGTGGCCCTGTGTTCTATGAGCTCTGATCGTGATCGAGCTAGAATCAGCCAATCGTCCAAGTAGTTCAAAATTCGCATGCCCTGGAGTCTCAGGGGTGCGAGAGCCGCGTCCATGCACTTCGTAAATGTACGGGGTGCCAGGGACAGGCCGAACGGCAGGACTTTGTATTGGTATGCCTGGCCCTCGAAGGCGAATCTCAAGAATTGCCTGTGACGTGACGCTATTTGTATTTGAAAATAGGCGTCTTTCAGATCTATTGACATAAACCAGTCTTCCCGGCGAACTTGCGCGAGGATTTTCCTGGTTGTAATCATTCTGAACTGGCGCTTCGCGAGCGCTCTGTTCAGCTGTCGCAGATCTAGAATGGGTCTGAGACCCCCGTCTTTTTTGGGTACCAGAAAATACCTGCTGTATAAACCCCCTTCGCTCTGAGCCTGAGATAAAGGTTCTATCGCCCCTTTGCTCAGTAGTTTCGCTATCTCGGCTCGAAGTAGATGAGATACTTCGTTTTTTACCGTCGTTTCGACTCGCGCCGCACAACGGCGGGGGCGTCGAGCGAACTGCAGCGAATAGCCTCTTTTTATAGTGTTCAGAACCCATTCTGATACCCCGGGAAGCTTTGCCCACGCATGTGCGTGAATAGCTAGAGGTAGAATGAAATCTGGGCTCTGGCCGCGGCATAGCGGCGGCCGGAGAGCTCCGGTGTGCTGAGAAACAAACACTGTGTTTGCAATGCGCGAGGCGGGGGGTGCGCTGATCACAGCGGGCAGCCCGACCGCGCTCGGCTTCTCTCTGACAGATTGTGGAGAGAAGGCGAGCGGGACGAGCCCCGTGGGCTTCGGCATGTCTGTGAGGGAATGTGGGCGCGGGATAGCGGGCACACTCACTGCACTGAGAACACTGTCGGCTCGCGCCGACTGAAAATGTGTTGGTTTCGTTTTTACAGAAACCGTGGGACATGCTTCGTGTAGTGTTTGTGGGCACTGTGTCGTGGGCACGTACACTACATTCATTGCACAATCGACATGAGTCGATTTTATTCGTGCTAGCCCTGTATTGTGGTGGGCTGTGTCTGCGTGTGGGAATGGGCACTGAGACGTGGGCATTCTTACAACACTCATAACACCATCGGCCGTGGCCGGAACACCAGAAAATACACTCTTTATTGGATTTATCTGGGTAGCCGTAAAAACGGCTTTTGTGTGCAGGCAAGCGGGCAAATGGACCGGCTTGTTGACTGCTAAGTGCACTGGAACAGTCACATTGCATGGGACTGGACGAGCGAAACGTTTCGGTGAAAATCCGGCCGCAGCGGGATTTGAACACCGTCGCTTTCCTAGCACGGCTAGGAAGGCTTTGAGACCTCGGGCTTGATCTCGATCCTCGGCCGGGGCCCGCGCTGAGGGGGGCGGCGTCCAGCAGAGCGAGAGCGCGGTCTCTGTTCTCGGGCCTGGCGGCGTTGAGAAGCAGCGGCGGCGGGTGGTGTAGGCTGCGGCTGGGAGCTTCGAGCAGGCGGCTGTTTAGAGCGACCTGCTGCGGAACTCGAGCGCTTCGGGAGGAAGTGCTTCATCGCCTGCGATGTCTTTTGAACCTCTTGAAATCTGTCCGCGAAATCCTTGACGGCAGATCCGAAGAGGCCAGCTGACGAAATGGGCGCGTCCAGGAATACAGAGCGCTCCGCCTCAGTCATTTCAGACAGCGTTAACCACAGGTGTCTCTCAGCCACGGTGAGAGAGGCCATGTTCCGCCCAATGGCCTGTGCAGCGGACTTTGTAGCGCGTAGAGCCAGGTCCGTAGCGCTCCTTAAATCCGCGACGCTGATCGATTCCGCGCCTTCCTCGTCCATTTTTCGGAGAAGGTCGGCCTGGAAGATCTGCAGAATGGCCATAGTGTGTAAGGCTGACGCGGCTTGCCCGGCGGCGGTGTATGCGCGACCGTGCATGGCTGACGTCACTCGGCAGGCTTTAGATGGTAGCGTTGTCTGCGCTCGCCGTCCAGCAGAGGGCGGGCAGAGATGAGAAGCTACCGCTGCTTCCACTGGGGGAAGAGAAAGGTACCCTTTGTCTTTCGCACCGTCCACAGTGGAGAATGCAGCTGAGACAGAAGTACGCACCCTGGCCGAGAGGGGGGCGCCCCAGGACCTCGCGACTTCTTCGTGAAGCTCAGGAAGAAAAGGCGCGGGCCTGGATTGTGACGGCGCGTGGTCCTTCTTGAGGAAGCATCCGTCCAGTCGGTTGCGCGCGGGCTGCGCGGGCGCCTCCCAGTCGAGGCCGAGGTTGTCGACGGCTTGAGAGAGCAGACGCATCAGCTCTGATTCAATGCCGGCTCGTTTTCCTGAAGGCTCGCGGATAGCAGAGGGGAGGTCCACAGAGCTCGCCCAATCCTCACTATCTGATGCCAGGAGAGAACAGGCCTCGGCTGTTTCGTCGACCTCTATGGCGGAAGCGGCGGCGAGCGGCGGCCGCTGTCCGTCGGGGAGGGACTCGAGCGACGCCGGCGAAGCTGGCGGGCGAACCGGCGAGCTTTCGCGGGCAGGAGAAGGCTCGGGGCCGCGCTGGGCACGGCGCTTCTTGCGGCGCGGCGCTACAGCGGGCTGAAGTGCAGGCTCTGAGAAGGATGCCAGGCGAGTCCTCAGAGTCACCATAGGCAGTAGCTCACAGTGATGGCATCCGCCGTCGACGAGAGCGAGAGCCGCATGATCCTCACCCAGGCAGGAAACGCAGATGACATGGCGATCCTCCTCACTGAGTGTGGCTCGACACGAGCCGCAGGACCTATGCATCTTGAAAAAGACGCAGCTCTTTTAGGAGAGAGAGAGAGACAGTGAAAAAATGTGTGTCGCAGCGGCGAACACACACACACACTTGCAATAAAGGATATGACGCCGGAAAGCGTAGCAGGTACGGCGGCTAAAGGCGGCGATGCCAGCGACTTCAGACTCAAAGGCTCGTCCCGCTGTGTGCTTATCTCAACGGCGCGGCTTCTCACTCCGGATCCAGCGATGCGTGATGCTTCGCTGAAGAGATGAAAATCAGTATACCAGCCTAATCGAGCCGTATTTATAAGGGCGGGACCACGCCCTTTCTGGCGGGACGTGACGAAATGGGCGCGAAGTGCCCCCATTGGGTATGTGTCACGCAGGGCCACTCTCGATAGGCTGCTGCTGTTGCCGCAGGGCAGCCAATAGGCACGCAAGCCGTCTTGCCTATGTCTGCATGCTGCTGCACAGCGTTTTGCATTAATTCAAAATTAAGGATAATTTTTGGCTTCAATATCTCGTGGAAAAGAGGTTTTCCCCATAGCGTAAGATATTACGCAGTACGAGAGATACTCTCGTAAGAGAACTCAATGCATCAGTTTACTGAAAGAAATTTAAGTTTGATGCAAAGCATTCTAGAAATGCCATTCAAAACATATTCAATATAATGAATTTGAAGAGGCAGGATAATTAAGATGTCTTTGAAACAGGCTTTGCGTTGTAAGTAAGTTTTTTAAACCATTAAAGCTACAATATGTACGATTTTTGTAATAAAATATCCCAAAATCACTTGCACAGTGTGATATATTTCCTGCAGTTGTGTACTTAAAATATCCCAAAAGTTCCCAAAGATTTTTAATTTCAGAGAAATTCCAATTTTAAACTATGGCTCGTCCATGTTCACTCGTCTCCTGTCAATGATCCGCGTTATCCCTGGTTTCCGCTCGTACTGCCATAGTAACTATGGCAACAGACGTGGACAACTGCGTTACGTCTAGCGGCGCGCTCGCGCTGTTGTTATTTCGTTCAAACATTATGGACCATGGCAAGCAGACTTTGGGACAAAATGAGAAATAAAATGAGGATCAATATCAGCGTGGCGTTTTCGAGATG
This sequence comes from Gila orcuttii, assembly GCA_026230005.1. Taxonomy (NCBI): domain Eukaryota; kingdom Metazoa; phylum Chordata; class Actinopteri; order Cypriniformes; family Leuciscidae; genus Gila; species Gila orcuttii. Next base: position 70,799,866 of record JAPDVR010000001.1, on the reverse strand, counting down.
GCGAGAGCTAGCGTCCGCGACAGAGCTGACAGAGACGCCGCTCCTGAATGTACTTTATTAGACAGTGAGCAAATGTACATAAAACTGATCAATGTTATATAGCTCAACATGATGAAATGTTAGAATATGATCAGTATGTTATTCTAATGTTGATCTAGCTTACTGCTAGTCTCATTCAGACAAACTAACACATAGAATAACATTATAACTTTAACACACTCAAATGCAGTTTAGTGTGATAGTGTAGACCCAATGAAGCAGCGCTGTGTAGTTTCATTCGTCTAATAAACTGACCTGTGAGTATTAATTCAGCACTTGCCTTCGGTAGAATGAAATGTCCTTATTCCTTTAAATCCGCGGGACTCGCGTGTGGTGCTGATATCTGTCTCTTATTAGCATACGCGCCGCTTCACACCACAGTCATGTTAAAAACATCACTGTATTCACTTATCCATAGGGTTGGGTACCGAAACGCGGTGCCAATAGGGAACCGGTTCTGACGTAAACGGTAGTAACCAGACCGAATAAGAACGAAAATTTCGGTGCCTGATTTCGGTGCCTGACTCTCTGTGTCATGAGGCGCACACACGCAAGGTCTCTCGCGCGCTCTCTCTCTCTCCCCGCCGTGCGCGCACAATACTGTTTGAAGCACAGTCTGTTCTGTCCCGCATGCACGCTCTTGCTCGCTCGCTCTAGATTCCAGGAGATTTTAACTAATTTGCGGGCATCAGGGAGCCGTTATCAATATGCAGGAGACTCCCGGAACGTCTGCTGATTGCGAGGGGATTAATGAAGATGCCGAAGACAAAACGCTCCAAGGTTTGGCTGCATTTCACGTGTAAAATTACGCGTCAGAAAGCCCTCTGGGTGTGCCGATTGTCTGAAGCACATATAGAATCACGCCAATCCATTGGCTGATGGCGCGGGCGCCGCCTAGACACTCACGTCGTCTTATTATATTGGCACGCGCATCATCTGCATGTGCATCTGCTCCTCAGATTTCTCTGCCGAAGAAGGAAGCTTGTCGGCAGCGCGAGGAGTTTGGCAGCGAACGCGGCGTCTCGTTCCCTATTCAGAGAACATAGGTTACAGCAGTAACCAGAGACGTTCTCTTTCATAGGTTCACTCAACGCTGCGTAGCTAAGACGCAGTGAGAATGAAATACCAAACTCGCCAAGCGCTGCCGTTCTAGTGCAACGACCAGATAACTTACATGACTGGTTCAAGCAGACAAAACATGGGAACCTGTAGCCATGTCGAGATTAGATTACCCTGGTAGTAATTTCTATTAATCTCCAGTATTATTACATTGTTTGATACAATATTGTTTTATTTGATATTATGTAAATGTGAATTTTTATTTTATATTGGTTTATTTATTATTACC